>AYEL01088776.1:0-28386 GCA_000484575.1 Olivierus martensii | reverse complement strand
TTTAATTACAAAAAAGTTAAGTAATAGTTTTACGATAAAAGATAGTGTCAACTTTTATGGGAGAAAGTGACCGAATTATTTTATTGATAGCCTTACTAACTTCACTTATGCATATTATTATTAGAAAATTGCTGAATAATTCTAAATTAAAAACAAAATTAATGAATGCAAGCTAAATATATCTATTTTCTTTAAATATTTTTTTATTTAAATAAAATTTATTACGTCTTAGACAACGTAAATACAATACGTTTAAAACAAATAAATAAACGTAAAGTACGTTATTTATTTAGTGAGAGGCGAGGGGATTCATTGAAATCAAGCACCCCAAAGGGAGCAGAAAACTACTACTTGATACTCCTGGGTAGTGCCTAAAAAGTAGTGAATGCTTTTAAAGGTCAAAGTAATAAAGTCATTAAAAAAAAGTAGTGAATGCTTTTTAAAGGTCAAAGTAATAAGGTCATTAAAAATGTGATAAAAATTATAGTTTCCCATTGGAAAAATCTTTTGACCTGCAAATAATCTAGATCTTTGACCTAAACCTTAAGGTCAAGGGTATACCAATTGTGAAATTTTCTGCTCTTTCCTGCCGGAGTCAAAAGTAGGTCTTCCCATTTAAAAAAACTGACTTGACCGTCAAATTGACATTGAAGGTCAAGGAGATTTAAGGTCACCAATTGATTGCCCCTTTGAAACCCAACAACTTTTTCCGAAATATGAGATCCAATTAAGATATTTCGTTGTCTCAAGATAAAAAAACTCACTTCCAATTAAGATATTTCGTTGTCTCAAGATAAAAAACTCACCCTGTATTCCAATTAAGATATTTTGTTGTCTCAAGATAAAAAACTCACCCTGTATATTGCCGGGTAAACATTTTAATTATATACCATTCAATTAACATTAATTAACTTTATTTTATGATTTCTTTCGTAAAGTATTGTACAAACGAATGTAGGAGAATAATTTCACGTATAATTCATTTCTAATCACGTGAATCGAGTTGAGTAGCAGTAATTGAATATGTATTAAAATACAATTATTAAATATACTTGAAGGTAATCACTATTTGCTCTATTTGTATGCCGTTACACTTTTGAGCAACTGCATACAAAGTCTGATTAGAGAACATTTGCTATTGATGTTCTAAATATTTAGTTAATGTTTTACAGCTGTGCACAGAAAATTTTTTTTTAAGAACTTAAATTTATTCCCTTGACAATAACATAAAAGGGTGGAAATAATTTATATTAATATATAACATTAACATATTAAGGGCGAAAATAATAACATATTAACAAAGATGATTACACACACACATATATATAATCAGTATTCCCTTGTAATATGATGATTGTACAATACTTTAATGAATACTTTGGAATAATATATAAACATTCATATTTTTGAATGTATTGGTAAATGCATAAAATTCATAAGGAATCATTTTTTCTATTATATGTGAAGATATACCATCAAAAAGGCCAAGCTTGAAAAAAACTGTTGTACCTAGTCAGAACCTTCCTGTTAGCAACATTAGAAAGCCAATGACTACAGCAAAGAAACCATACAAAACAACAGAAAGCAGAAAAAGAGTAGAAAGATCTTTGAGATATGAAAATTTGGAAAATTACACTCGATATACTGAAAGTAGTATGAATGACAACTCAGAGATTACCAATAGAGATGATGAAATTGCTGCTGCTGAATCTTTACTAGAACTATATAATTCCAAACCATTTTCAGACAAATTAGTAACATTGAGACAAACTAAGACATCAAGAAGTACAAGTTACCCCATTAGATCTTGATGTAGATAGATTTCAGTTTACAATTATAACCTTGTTACATAACGATAAACAATTAAATGAATACACAGGGATTCAAAGTTTTAAAATATTACGAGCAATACATGATAATATTCAACTGATATAATATAAAAACACCAATTATATACTCCCACTAATGGATAGAATAATATTGGCAATGATCAGATTAAAACTTAATGTAAGTTTTCAATGTATATCAGTACTGTTTAATGTAACAAGCCAAACATGTAAGAATTATTTTGACTTTATAATATATAAAGTTAGCTGCTGTTTTAAAAAACTGTATTCATTGCCAACTAAAAAAGAATTTCCCTTTAAGTTTTAAACATTTTTTAAATACCAGAGTAATATTAGATTGTACAGAAATCAAAATGTTTAAAATGTAGAATTTTTAGTTATTTTCTTTACAAAGATACAGATACAGTTAAGATTTTAATTGGTGTTGCCCCATCAGGTTTAATTATTTTTATAAGTAAAGCTTTTGGAGGTCGTGCTTCAGATAAAGCTATATTTGTTAATTCTGGATTGTTACAGCTTTTAGATCCACATGAAGATGCTATCATGGTAGATAAAGGATTTTTAATAGAAAATGAATGTTTACAAAACAACATAAAATTAATCAGACCACCATTTCTGGGAAAAAACAACAAGTTGAGTGCACAAGATGCAAATTATACATCAGAGGTTGCTTCTGCAAGAGTGCATGTAGAACAAAGCATACAAAGAATTAAAATCTTTAAAATATTCAGTTCAAAAATGTCAGTTAATATGCTATACCATATAGATAATATTATGTTTATTATTGCTGGTATTGTAAACCTAAGTAATCCTATTTTATCAGATGAAAAATTTATTTGCAATATTGATTGAAATAATATAAATTTAAACTCTGTTTTCTTAATTCGTTAATTAGTTTGAATCATAAGCATTTTCCTTACTTTTAAACACTGAAAATACTATTCTTGAATGTATTTTTTTTCTGTGATCTACAATCCTGTTAGGTTATATCACGTGTTTAAAACATCACTCATTTTGTCCTTTATATGTAAAGAGTAAATAAATAGGAAAGCAACGAATAAAATTTTATTAAATAGTATCATTTTGTGCATTTTTTTCCACATACAAATGGTAACATTTTATCAAAATATACATAACGAATTTGTTGAAGATATGTTGATTACAATGAGTAATCATATGGAATCGTTATAATTAAGCAACTGTCATCATGAGATGTATAAACAACAAACTCACATTTGTCTATATTTAAAATAGTCATTCCCCATTGAATTTGACCATAAAAAATACGTTTTTTTTTAATGTTTTCTCTAATGTGTCCTTTGATGTTTTCTCTAAATAGGACAATGAAGGAATAATTTCATGTACATTCTTTTTTGAACCACTTAGTGGACATTTAATTTCTATCAATATTTTTTTGAAACAATTCCATCAGGACTGTAACCAGCCCATGGCATTTCTGGTAAAATCACAAGGCCTAACTTTTCTACATGGAATCCTGTAATTTTCTGGTAACAATTAATTGCCCTATACTCATTTTTAACTCCATGCTGGATTGATTTTGAAAAAAATGGTTCTCTTTCCCAAAGCTGTTGAAATTATATCTCTCAAATAGGAGTTTTTAGCATATGTAAATAATTCATAGCATGTGCTACCTGAAAAAAGTATACAATATTACCATCATTATTATCAAGAGATAATCAATTCATAATTCATAACCTCATTCTCAAAAATATTAACCAATTGGCATTACCTGTAAATCTTATCCTTCGTTCCTGTATCCAGTAACTTCCTGTCTGATTTATTGTCTTCATACAAATCTGTATAGATGATTCATCATCAAGTGCAATATATTTATTATAATATTTAACAATATCACCTTTTACATTCTCTAATGAGCTACAAGCATGCTCATATTTAATTCATAAATTATTTGCATTTATTCTGTGTAATGGAGATTGAATAACAGATATTATTAATGATAGAGTCATTAAATCTGTAACGAAGTCTTCTGACCTATTAGCTGGTTCATTAGTAGTTCTTCCTGTTATATGTTTGTTTAATTCAGCTAGTGGTGCACCTGAATTTTGGAAAATAAATATATTTAACTACATTTCGTTTATAAATTTACATCTTAAAATGGCATAAAAAATAATACTACGTAACACAAATTTTATTTTTCGATAGTATATGTTATTTCTTAATTTTAAAAGTAAAGAAAATTGCCACGTTTTCTATAAAACTTTGGTTTTGTGACCTGGAAAATGAAATTTAGAAATGAAGTTTTTTCCATATAAACAAATTTGCATGCTTTCATTTAAATAATGTCTAAATGTCTAAATTTTAAGATTGTAGTATAAATACATGTAAATCTTGATTTACATGTATTTATACTGTGAGATCCGCAGGACCCACCATTTTGTTCCCAAATAACTGAATTAATTCCATTGTAATTGTTACGAAAATTATGTTAATCAATTGAATTATACAAATATTGAAATAATAATAAAATTGATTAACATTTATTTGTAAAATTATTACTTTGTTTAATTTTGTATAATTTTGTAACTTGCATGTTTTTTATTAGTTAAAAGCAAAGGAAACGACATTTAGCTTCCTTTTTGATTCATTCTAATCTAAACAGTCGGTTTGACAACCACCTGGACGAGGAAATGAAACAATAAATATGTCGGACAACCAATGAGGAACTCTCCTTGCTAACGGCTAAGATTTCGACATCAAAGTGATGTCACTATGTGACTCAGGAGCTCTCCCTTATCAACAGAAAAGGCGAGGGGAGAGGCGGAGTCGAGGATGAGTTCATTGTTGAGTACTAAGGATTACCATCCAGGGAGATAACGAAGACCTCTCTGGAGAAGTCCGACTCATCCAGGACACTTGTCCAGGTATGTAGCGCTTAAGGAGCGATTATACAACTCAACCCGACTGCCGTGAATAGCTTACGAACCGTTTTGCTCGTTCGCTATTCACAACCCATTTAGGATCGGTTGCTACCCACAAAACATTCACGAACCATTAGCACGTTCGCAAATCGTCAAAGTAAAGAATTTTATAGATTCAAATCGATTCCTTTGTTTTCTTTAACATTATAATTATTTTATTTCTTATTTGTTAATAAATGTTATTGTTTTATGTTACAAATATATCTCTTGTCTGATTGGTGTCTTTCCTTCGACCTGGACCTCTGTGCCTCTTAACCACGTGACCTCAATTATTCAACGTCATAAATAAAACATGCACGGAAATAAAATAACGCGATCGTAAATAAACGCTCGCGCCTACCTACATTCTGACATAATCCATATTCATAAAGCATAATAGTGTTAAGGAGCCACTATAACCTCCTCTGGTGTCAGGACTGACCGCTGACCGTCGAACAACATCGACTACAGCGCCACGTTGCGGCAGCCTTACAATATTACACACTTAAAAGCAAAGACAAAAACATTTAAAAGTGACTAGCTTTCCTTGATTTGCAACCATATATAAATTACTTCACATATCGATTCTACAACAAACTAAACTATTCTTTAATTTTATTGTATGTTCTATAAAATTCTCTATTAGCTACTCAGAATTGAAGTGTAAATAATATTGATGTAAAATGCAAAACTTGATATAAAACGATTTGTCATAATTTGTTTCATTTCATTTGATAGCTGTATAATCAGATTATCCTTGTTTATTACATGACAGAATTTTTCAACAAGTATCACTTCATATAATTGCTGAAAATTTTTTTTACATTGTTTACCCCATTGTTGTTTTAAATCGGTAGTAGAAAGTGTTTCTAAACAATCGAATGATTTTCTGAAAAATTGCATAAGACAAATTTTATGAGACACTGAAGAATAAAAAGTATTTGGAACAAGTATTTAAATAATAAGCGTTAAAAGTTTATTAATAACTGTTCTTCTGTATGTGAACAGGTAATGTGTTTACATTTTCCTGAATTTCCAGCTTTACAGCTACAGGTTGTATCTATCTTTGTCTCCCCGTTGAATGTTTTCACAGTTATCGCTATTTCATGTGGAGATGCTAAATTAGAAGATTGTAGGCACAAACTTTCCACTTTTGCACAATCTTCAGTTCGATGTCGAAGCCCATACAAAATTAGGTGTTTCCCATCTAAAACACTTTTTTCCTCCAATAACACACCGTTTTGAATCTCCGCCGGCATAAGCAAATATATCGCGTAAATTAATTTTGTTAAAATTCCTAACTGATAAAATTTCTTAATCTTGTATTTCACTCTACTTTAGTATCTCCCTTCACTCTTTATACTATAAACAGCGGCCATATTAGAAAGACCGACCTGCCCTCTATAGTTGCTTTGAATCGCGAATAGCTGCGAACCAACAACAGCAAGGA
Source organism: Olivierus martensii (assembly GCA_000484575.1). Lineage (NCBI taxonomy): Eukaryota > Metazoa > Arthropoda > Arachnida > Scorpiones > Buthidae > Olivierus > Olivierus martensii. The sequence continues at coordinate 22,150 of AYEL01088776.1, read as the reverse complement.
TTGGGTGTCTTTGATCAACAGGTTGCTGCAACCGATATACTCGTATTGTTTAATATTTTCTATTGGTTAAAGAAAGCTGTCATTACTACAAGAGCAAACTTTTTAATGGTTAACCGTTTTTTCTAGAATTTAGGTATTCGTGCAATTGGTACACAGCGCAGGGCCGAACTTATCAAAGTCCTAATGCAGTAATCAGGAATTTTGCCAGATTCATCATTCAAAATGCAAATATATACTCACCACCTTTCATGTGCACTTATAATCGACTTCATGATTTGATCACCTATATCGCATTTTTGAATGAATTTCTATTCTAAGTTAAGGACCTCTCACATATACTTACTGGTGTGTGTGTGTGTGTGTGTGTGTGTGTGTGTGTGTGTGTGTGTGTGCATATGATGTTACACGAACGAGAGAGGCAAGCGGTTGGAAAAACCTAACCAATCTCAGAATAAATGCAAGTCAATCCTTACCGCTAATGGTAAATCTTTTTTTGTTTGGAAGTTGTAGTAAATGCTGATGATAATGATATATACAAAAGCTGCCGTCTATTACATCAGCTGCTTCTAACCAAGAAGTCCCCTTATGAGTATGAAGGCAACATAACAGGCAATGCAATGAATGTCAGATTTTTGGCCCAGAGAGCAGATCAGCCACAGCGATAGTCTCTAACAACATCCCAGATCACTTTCTCCTACCCCTTTCTTTTTTCTCTCTCTTTCCCTAGCTTCTTTTCCCACATTTCTCCCACACACAGGCCTCAGTAGCAGCATGTACACTCAAAGCATTACAAAAGTGATTACATTAGGCCAGCACTCTTATCTTCTGAACGCAGAGAGATGGAATACAAGAGGCGTCCTTGTCGGGTGTAGTACCACGCTAGACATTAAAGCTTTTTTTTCATTACAGTCCACTTTCGAGTAAAGTTTTTGCATTCAACGATCTCACGCACATATTTTGGTGCTAATGCTAATGCTATGAAAATTATCTGTTGAAGGAATATTATGCATGATTGGTTTGGTTTTGTTTAGTGGCGCAAGGGCCTCCTGGGCCAAGCTGCGCCAAGCACAGGGTATTTATTATGCATGAAATTAGCTATCCTTATGGTCCTAATAAGAAATTATATTTCAGTTTTGACTCAATGCATAGACAGAAGAATTGGAGATTTCTTCTATCTCTAGAAAGGAACTGCAATTTCATTATTTTTACCCATAAGTATGTGAAAGAAATTTATGAGCTGCCTAAAAGCAGTTTATTGAAAACAGTCAGGTTTTACCAAAAACCTGTTCCCAACATTCTGAAGATAAATGTAAAGCGTTCTGTGCAGTTTTCTCACACCAATGCAGCATTGAAATTCTTCAGAGATCAAGCTGGACATATGGTTTGTTGGGGTTTAATGGCACAGGGGCCAAACTGCGCCAGACACAGAGTTAAAAGAAAAAAATAAAACTGGACATACGGCTCCATCTATGTTTGGATCAGCATCTTCAACTACTGATTATACGGAAATTTGTTTTAAATGATTTTTATTGCATGATGTAAGTCACAACATTATGTTCAGAAATTACCAGATAGATCATTTGTCTCTATTGAAGTTGAATCTCTCTGAAAAGTAAATCCACTTTCTTTTTAAAAGGTGAGACATATGAAGCCATTTATTTTACTAGTCGTTCAATAGCAGTTAAGTGAAATATTTGCTTACGGAGTGCTCATTTCGATTTGTTTTGCCAAGAAAACTTTCCAGTGACAGTATTTAAGCATTTTTTGGATTTATGAAAAGTAATGTGGGTTATAATGACCAGTTGGATGGTAAAGCAGCAATCAGTGGTTTAGAAAAAATATTTAAAATTGGTATTATATCTCTTCAGAAAGCAGCAACATGTTAGACAATAAAGAAACCATGACTTCATCTTTATCATGCAATTTAAACGTTCTGATTAATAAGCAAAATAATTTTCCATTATCTGATAAAATGAGGAATCTCTCATCCGATCTGGGAAAAGTTTCCAGAAATGAAAATTTCAATAAAATACCTACAGCTCATATATCACATATGGCAGGATATAATGTATAAGTAGCAATAGAAAGTGTCCTGTGATAATTGCATATCAAATAATCATAAAGCCTAATATTAATATTTAGGTTTATGATTATTCAAGGTTAACTATATATTTGGACAGATATTGTATTATCCGCGAACCATCTCATTGAGATATTAAGAATTCTTGAGATGTTACTAAGACATCACCAAATTTCTCAAAAGAATTGGAAATCCTCAGCACTTTAATAGATTTAGTTGCTCCTTCTCTTCAAAAGCTTTCAGTAGGTTGGCGTTTAATGGCACAAGGGCCTCATGGGCTAAACTGCGCCAATCACAAGATAAAACTTTAAAAAAAATCATACCTTGCTTGTTTTATATAATTTCGTTAAGTAACATGTAAAACAAAAGCCAACAAAATATAAAAATGGTGTAAACGGCCAATGGTAACATTTTAAAAATAAAATGTTAAAAAACAAAACTATATATGTATAAAATGGTGTAAACCGTCATATATCAAACAAAACAAGTAACAATAAAGTAAAAACAATTAAATTTGACGAAAAAGAAATATCCGATAAAAAGGCTGGTAGATTTAAAATCTTTGCAATAAGGACCGTAAGATTAAAAGAAGACTGGTTAAAATGTCAAACGCTCGGCAATAAAGCAAGAACACTCAGTTAAAATGTGCTTGACAGTAAGAGCACAGTGACACAGATTACAAGTAGACTGGGCTTGGCCCATTAAAAGATGCCTATGCGTGAGTCGGCTATGTCCAATGCGAAGTCTGGCAAGGACGACTTGCTGTCTCCTGTTCCTGCGATGGCAAGAGTCCCATTGCTCGACCAATGGTTTCATCTCATGTAGTTTGTTGTTTTACCTGTCCATCTCACATCTGCTGCCACGTCTCCATCAACTTTTCCTTAATAACTGGCTTCAAGTCAGAAAAAGGGACTTGAAATTTGCAAGAGTGGCTAGGGGTGGATGGATTTCACAGCAATGTCAACAAGTTCATTCCCCTGAATACCAACGTGTCGCGGGATCCAACAAAACTTGATCGTTTATCCCTTTCTACACCAGTTCAAAAACAGAAGCAGATTGATGTGGAAAAGAATAGGATGTGGGGAAGGTCTCAACGAGATCAAAGCCTGAAGCGCACTGAGTCGGAATAAATGAAGCTTCTACAGTGGCCTTTCGTCCTCATATGCTTTAGAGCAAGGTGAATTGCGTGCAATTCTGCAGTAAAAACTAATGCAACTTGGAATTTGCTCTGACAACCCTTCGTCATCAGAGATGACGGCAGATCCCACATGACCATCGGATTTAAATCCGACAGTCAAAATCCGGAAAAAGCCTCGGTTCGTATGACGGAAATCTGCAAATCTTTTACATACACTGACGGAAAAAAAAATCCCAACACCAAGAAAAAATTATTGTAGAGTAATGAAATTTGGACAATGCATTTGTGTAGTTAACATGTTTAATTGATTAAATTTTCAAGATCACAGGTTAATTTAAGCTCAAGAAAATGCCTTTCAAATGTGAAATGCTGTTGCATTAATAGCCGGTGTAACCTCCAGAATTTTGAATGCAAGCCTGCAAACGTGCATGCATTGTGTCATACAGGTGCCGAATGTCACTTTGTGGTATGGAGTTCCATGCTTGTTGTACTTGTTCTGTCAATACTGGGACGGTCTGTGCTGGCTGTGGATGATGCTGGAGTTGTCGTCCAATGATATCCCATACGTGCTCAATTGGAGACAGATCTGGTGATCTCGCAGGCCAAGGTAACATGTCGACACTCTGTAGAGCACGTTGCGTTACAACAGCGGTATGAGGGCGAGCGTTATCCTGTTGGAAAATTCCCCCTTGAATGCTGTTCATGAATGGCAGAACTACAGGTTGAATTACCAGACTGACGTACAAATTTGCAGTCAGTGTGTTTGGGATAACCACAAGAGTGCTCCTGCTGTCATAGGAAATTGCTCCCCAGACCATGACTCCAGGTGTAGGTCCAGTGTGTCTAGGCCGTAGACAGTTTGGTTGCAGGCGTTCCCCTGGCCTCCTTCTGACCAACACACGGCTATCACTGGCACAAAGGCAGAACCTGCTTTCATCAGAAAACACAACAGATCTCCACTCCGTCCTCCAATGAGCTCTGGTTTGACACCACTGGAGTCGCAAACGGCAATGGCTTGGAGTCAGTGGAATGCACGCTACAGGGCGCCTAGCTCGGAGCTGTCCTTCAAGTAACCGATTTCTAACAGTTCGTTGTGTCACTGTGGTACCAACTGCAGCTCGAATTTCTGTCGCAGATGCAGTACGATGTGCCACAGCCATACGCCGAATACGGCGGTCTTCCCTCTCAGTAGTTCCACGTGGCCGCCCGGAACCCGGTCTTCTTGAAGCAGTACCTTCATTTGACCACTGCTCCCAACAATCATGCACAGTGGATACATTCCGGCCAAGTCTTTCTGCAATATTGCGGAAAGAAAATCCACCTTCTCGTAGCCCTATTACACGACCTCGTTCAAACTCGGTGAGCTGTTGATAGTGGCTTCTTCGTCTTCTTAAAGGCATTCTTGGCTAACATCAGCTCAATACGTCAAATTTCAAGGATAAATAACGCTCACAAACTTTACAGCATGCATTTAAAGCAAACCTGATTTGCAAATTCCGAGTGGAGCTACTAGCGCCACACTTATGCGCAAAGCGCGAAATTTGAATCGATGTCATCTTTCAGATGTATAAACACGCCTACCAAATTTTGTTTTTCTAACACAAGTCTTTCTTGGTGTTGGGATTTTTTTTCCGTCAGTGTATATATCAGTACAAATAAAGTCCAAAATGCGCTTATGTGCATTTATTCAAAAACAATAATTCAGTACATAAGAAAACCAAAAATGACCTCAAAATTTTACTTTAGCATTTATAACCTATTTCAAAACTGTATCCTTCCATTAAACACAACTTGTGCTGGGTCAAAAGACACTCCGTTTGCCATGGTAACGAGTGGGCTGACATATATGCACGCTCCACACACCTTAACAAAACAATTTCATTCTACTTTCTCCACAATACATAAAAAATAGCTTGAGACATGGAACAACAGATGGATAAAAGATAACAAAGGAAAAATTAGACATCAATTTTTCCCGATAATTTAAAACAGGATAAATATCAAACAGACTTTCTTAACCCTTAAATGCATCCTGTTACTGATTGGCTACAAATTCCTATTTTGTATACTACATAGAATGTTTTAAATTAATCATGACTTTTACACATTGTAGCCAGTTGTCAACATAACATTTAACTGGTTTGGTTTCATTGTTTGCTGATAGAGGGCATTCGCATTCAAAAATTTGAATTTTTTATCAGTTAGTCTGAACATTCTGAGATCTGCTTTTTCTTTGAAGTTTGAAAGAATGTTATTATTGTATTTTTGAATATTTTGTGAAGAAAAATTTTGTTTAATGTGACAAAAGGTATATATTCTTTATATTTAATGTCAATTTTTTAAAGAAATAGTTGATATTTCTGTAAAGTTACGTTTTTTGTTTGTTTCCATTTGGCAACTTTATGCATATTTGATATATGTAATTACTGTATATGCTTAGTAAGTTTTATTTCTAGAATGAGGAATAAAAGAATCTTGCAAGATAAAGAATTGGAAGATTATTGGGAGAACTTTAGTGGTCTTGAGAGCGAAGATGAACATGACTTTAGTGATACAGATGATATTCATGATCCTTCGTTTGTTCCCGAAAGAACATATGATGATAACCAAAATAACTCTGATGAAGATGAAATAAATATAGAAATTGAATCACTAGAAAATCAAATTCATGATGAAGACAAATTAAACCCGCCATCTTGTTCTGTATCTGGTAAGGAAGAAAGTGGCAGAAAGGGTGTACGGGCTAAATATCAACATATAATTTGGAAAAGGAAATCTTTACAACTAAATGAAGACCAGTTACGCTTTCATGGAAATACTGCTGTTGGCACTAATATTAGAGAGCTGGAAACCCCATACCAATTTTTCAGTGAGTTCTTTTCTGAAGAACTTATCAGTAAAATTATGTTGGAAACAAACCTTTATGGAGTACAGAAAAAACCAGAAAACCCACCTAGTTTTAACACAACTGATATAAAACAATACATTGGCATTCTATTATACATGTCTCTGGTTCACATGCCCAATACTCGAAGCTACTGGAGTGAAAAATTGGAGTTTTTGCCTATAAAAAATACTATGCCTGTCAACAGATTTGAAAAAATTCGTCAGTATATCCACTTCAATGATAATACTACATTTATTAAAAAGGGTGAACCAGGACATGATAGACTTCACAAAATTAGACCTATTGTGGATTTTTTCAATTCAAAGTTTTCTACAATACCTTTTGAACAATATCTCAGTATTGATGAACAAATTTGTTCTACAAAGGTGAAGCATTATATGAAACAATATTTGCCAATGAAACCCCATAAATGGGGTTTTAAGTTTTTTGTTTTGTCAGGTGTTTCAGGTTATGCTTATAAATTTGAAATCTATACAGGCAAGGAGACTTTTGAAAAGAAACCAGAAAATGAACCTGATCTTGGATCTACCTCAAATGTTGTTTTAAGATTAGCAAAAATCATACCTCGTCAACAGAATTATCGTTTGTATTATGATAATTACTATACAAGCCTTCCACTTATGGTGCATCTCAGAAAAGAAGGCATTTTTTGTTTAGGTACAGTAAGAAGAAACAGAGTACCTAATTGCAAATTACCAACGGAAGAAAGACTTAAAAATGCAGACCGTGGTATAAGCTATGAATATGTCAGTATAGTAGATGGAGTAGATGTTTCATCAATTATATGGAAGGATAACAAATGTGTTACTCTAATGTCAACATTTGCAGGTCAAAATCCTATTAGTAAAGTTCAACGATTTGATAGAAAACAAAAGAAATATATCGAAATAGACTGTCCTCACATAATAGGGGAATACAATAGGCACATGGGTGGGGTAGATTTATTGGATAGTTTGATTGGGAGATATAAAATACATGTGAAAAGCAGAAAGTGGTATATTAGAATCTTTTATCATTTACTTGATCTAGTTTTGGTAAACTCTTGGTTACTGTACAAGAGAGTTTTAGCTGAAAAACAAGAAAGTACTACTGTATTGAATCAAGCAGAGTTTCGAGCAGAAGTTGCGGAATGCCTATGTAAGATGGGAAGGCGTTCAAAACGTGGAAGGCCAAGTATTATTGAGGAGGAGATTCAAAACAAAAAGCATAAGGGACCAGCACAGCATGTACCACCAAAGGACGTAAGAAGAGATGAACTTTGTCATTGGCCTGATATTCAAAATAAGAAAATTAGATGCAAATATCCAAAATGCAAAGGCTTTACACGTACCAAGTGTGTAAAGTGTGGAGTGGGCTTGTGCTTAAATAACAAAAATAATTGTTTTAAAAAATTTCATATTGAATAAAAATTACATAAGCAAAAGCATTATAAAATGTAATAATTAACTTCAAATATTTCAAGATTTTAACAAATAAAAATGAAAAATAAAGTTTTAGTACATTTATCAAATATTATGTAGTATATCATTAAGCATATGAAAAAAAATGTTCCTTGAATGTGCAATGTAGCCATTTGGTTACAAACCCAAATTGGGTTCAAATATTAAAAATAAAATGTGCAATTTTGTTTTCATTATTTTTTCAGAATTTCTTAATATAAAGTCAATTCAATTTTTAAATTTTTATCAAAAATAAAAAACTCATGCATCATTTAAGGGTTAATGCTGAAACTACACAATTTCTTACAGGGTACAGCAGACTAAATTCTTATCTTCATAGATTTAAAATTCTATCAAATGATAGAATTTTAAATCTATAAAGATAAGAATTAAGATTAAGAAGATATCATAGAATTTAGTCTGTTGTACATTGGAATGTTTCAAAAAGGGTAACGTGGATAATTATCTGAAATGATTATCCACGTTATCATCCATCATCTCAGTAAATCATTGGAAGGCAATTTTTCAAGCATTCTACAAGTAAGAGTACTATCCAGTCCACGATTACAGTCATTATAAATGCGAAGACGAAAAGTATATGCAAACGAAAAGAATTTGAGCAAATATTTGCATTTTCTCAAGCAGAGGGGGTAATTGATGGCTGCCATATACCTATTTGTGCATTAAAGATATCTACAATTGACTATTATAACTATAAAGGATGGCATATTGTTCTTTTGGCCAAAGCAAACTATAAATATTGCTTATCTTTTATAAATGTAGGTTCATCGGGAAAAAATCATGATGCTCATACATTTAAAAGAGTAGGTTATATAAGTTAATGAAGCAAGGATTTTCCAATTAATATTTGAAAGAAAAAATTATTATTAAAGTATCATCATTATTTTTAGGTGATCAATCCTTCCCTCGTCACCCATTTTTAACATTATCGAGAAAACATGCTAACCGCTGCAAAACAAACTTTTAATTACAAAATACAGTGTGGTGCATGAAATGTTTTGTTCATTACACATGTAATATTATAGATGGAATGTTGAAAACTCGTATTCGTATACTTTGGTTTATGGAAAATCCGGTAGATGTCACGAGAAGTTAGTATCGAATATTTTCTTGGCACCAAACAGCAGTTTTCAAGATAGCGCATAAGTGCAGATTAGTGTTGAACAGAAGGTGAAAGTTGTAATGTTTTTTACAGAAACGAGTAGTTTTGTAGCGACACAGACGTTTTCGTGCACACTTTCGTATAAAATGGGCTCCATGTAAACAGACTATTCAGAGATTGTATCGTCAATTTGAAACAACTGGATTTGTGGTGGAGAAGAATCGAAGGCGCAGACCAAGTGTCCGCACCCCTAAAAACATTGAAGCAGTTCGCGTTGCTTTGACACGAAGTCCTAGCAAAGCAACAAGGAGGACGGCTCCTGAGTTAGGAATATCTCGTCGGTCCATACAAAGGATTCTGCATTCTGATCTTCACATGTTCCCTTACAAGATAACAGTTGTTCATAAATTAACAGCAGAAGACAAGCAACGAAGATATCAGTTCGCTTCATGGTTAGTGCAAGAGGATCACGTTCTGCACAACACGTGGTTTACTGACAAGGCGCTAGGAAGCCTGCAAGTGCAGCTCAAGTCAGGGCTATCATCATGCAGTTGGGCCATCTAATTTCGGAAGACTTTTGCAGGAAGGTTGTGACAAATGTAAAGGTTCGCTTGCAAGAGGTTGCGAAACAAAATGGTGATCACATCGAACTAAATTTCCATGCTCATACAATTAATTCTGCACTAATTTTGTAATTTTTTGATGATAAATACATGAGTAATGAACAAAACAAATGGTATGACATTTCGTGCGCGAGTCCCATTGCTCGACCAATGGCTTAATCTCGTGTAGTTTGTTGTGTATCTGTCCATCGCACATATGCTGCCACATTTCTACTAACTTCTCTTTAATGACCGGTTTCAAGTCAGAAAATGGGGCATGAAAATTGTGAGAGTGGCCAGGGGTAGCTGACTTCGTAGCAATGTCAGCAAGTAAGTAAAACAATCCGTATGTTAGAAATTGCTTTTGAGGGTTTGGTTTATTGAGGTTTAATGGCAAAAGGGCTTCATGGGCCAAACTGCGCTAGACACCAGGTAAAAGATTAGTCTTAAAAATGATATAAAACAAGCAACACAACAAATAAAAAAGCCCAATAAAATATAACTGGTGTAAACGGCCAATGGTAAGTTTAAAAAGAAAATGTTAACAGACAAAATGATATACGTATAATATGGTGTAAACTGTCATATAACAAATAAAAAACTAACAATAAAATAAAATAGCAATTAAATATGACGTAAAACACAAATATCCGATAAAAAGACAAAGAACCCGGTAGAGTTAAAATCTTTGCCGATAAGGGCCGTAAGAGTAAAAGACAGCTGGTTAAAATGATGAAAACGCTCGGCAGTAAAATAAGAATAGTCAGTTAAAATGTGTTTGACAGTTAGGTTCCTTTCACACTGCCAGCGACAGCGACCAAAAACTTGGCTTTGTCGCTTCATCAAGCTCGCTTATATGTTCACACTTGTTTCTGTTAGTCTTCGTCGTCCTGAAACGATCGGTGTCGGTAGTCGTTCTGATCTTGACCAAGATTCAAGATTTAGTCGTTGTCGTTCTACTTCGACCAATCAGGAAGAAGCATTTTTATAAAGTAAAATGGAGGAAACTGATTTCGGCCGTACGAGAGAGACTTTGGCTGTAAGATGCTTTTCGTAAAGATTATCGGGATTTATTAATAATTTAATAATTTTTTCGTCGAAGGATTAATGCTAGCACAAACGGATCCATATTTGCTGACTATTAAAACAAACGTTTGCACATGCTCGATATAAATTATCGTAGTCGTCGAACAGATGTGAACAGCTAAAGGCTGATTCATAGTTCGTCGGAACGGAAAAGGAAAAGAACGCCAAAGTTGTCTTCTGCACAGTATTTCGCTCATTCCTTTTGACGTAGTTCTATTCCTTCTATCTCAATCGGAAAAGTTGTACTCAAAAAGTTGTTCAAGAATACCCCTCTACAGTACAAATCGACACATCCATTTTGTTTATTTGTCAGCTTTTTCTAACCAGACTCAATCTAAACTCTTTACCTTATCCTTTTTCCTCACCTCTGAAATTAAAAACTTCGATATATAGAAACAAATTTCAATGGAAATTTCACATGACTAACAAAAACTTTGATATATGGAGGTCTGACTGTATTTCAGTTCCATTTCATATAAATTATTAAAATATTATATTTAATGTTGTCTTGAATGATAAATCTAGATATAATTGATTTGAAAAAATATTTCATGTTGCTTTGAAAATTAATATATTTAAGTCATTCATAAAAAAAAAGATTGTGAGATATGATTTGCCATCTAAACTTCTTTTCCATTAATATCTTTATTTATAAGATTATTTATTTTAATGAAGCATAAATTTATGTTTTATTTATGTTTAGTATATAAATAACACAAGTAAGGAGAATGTTAACTGAATTAAATATTTTGATGATTAGTATTAATTTCGAATAAATATTTTTAATAGATGATGGTGCTGTGAGATTATGGAGGAATTATATAAATGACAGCAAACAGACTGAGCTAGTTACTGCATTCCAAATTCTTTCAGATATGTTACCTTCTACAAGAGGTAAAAATATTTTCTTCATATTTTCAGTTTTTAATATTTTAAATAGATAAATAGTTATTTTTGCTGTTAATGCTTAAAACTTTTTTTAATATTTTAAAATTATCACACAGTTAAATGCACTGAATTGAAATTTCTTTGAGACAAAATAAGAGTAGTATTAAAAAATTCAAAGATTTTATTTCTTTAACTTAAAGAAATTTTAAATTTGTATCAAATGTTTGTATTAATTTATTATATTTTGTGATTATCCAATTAATTCACTACTATATTTATCCAATTATTTCATAGTCAGATAAAGATTGATGTGTCAAAAAGTTTAGAATGTATTTTTGATATTTTGATTTGTTGTGATGCAATAAAATTTTTTTTATTTAGAATTTTAATTGCAATGGAATATCATTAGTATGGGAAGCACTAATTATAGACCATGTCTGCCTATATATTTTCCCTAATATGGATTCATAGTATAAACTTTGAGTCAGTAAAACACAACAAAAGTTATACTATCAGGAGTGAATATAGTAAACTTTTGTAAGAAGTTGTGAGCTAAATCTTTGTTGTTTCTGAGATATCTTCATATTTTTCTATAATTCTTTTTTAAACACAAAAATATTGCCCAATAGAACATCATTAATCACTTGTCCAGGGAGTAAATGTCCAACAAGGAAATCTTTTTTCTAGCAATTTGTAAAACTATATATATGTCATCTCAAGAACAATACAAGTATTCTTAAATTTACGCAAATAATTGCGACCGAAGGTTTTTACATAACTGATTTTGCATAAATCAAAAAAATAATTTTTTAGCTAAAATTCTAAAGCAAAAACTACCAGAGCTAGGTGGATTTTCGTGATTGTTTATGGCATACAGTGTTGTTATGCCATAGCATTCCAGTTGGGATCAATTGTGTGGACTTTGTAATCACTCCAAAGTTTGCATTTAGAGTAATTAGTAATTTTAATTATTAAATATATAATTTTCTTTAATTAAAAATAAATTTGATTTATTTTTTTAAACTTTCAGATGTGGAAAAGCATCATAACTTTTTATCTAGCATTGTTAAAAATTCACGGAGTGATAAAACAGGAATGCTCAACTACACCCATGGATAAATTGGATAGAGACATGGACAAATTTCAATCCGACATGGATTTGTAAAGCAAAAATTTGTGTTGCATCTGGAATTAAAAAATGAAAAATTTCGGGTATGTATTGTTAACATGCTTTATGGTTTAATTAAATAAACAGCTAAAACATGATTAAATATCTAACCACATTCAGAGGCATTTTAACTTTTTCCATGAGAGCAGAACAGTTACTATTTGACCTAGTTAGAGACCATTAGGGATCCTGAAGTTAGAAGGGCCATAAATTTAGTGTTTTATATATAAAAATATATGAAAATGATTATAAGCGTCAATTCCATGTGCCAAAATGTCTGTAGAGTTAGCGCCTATAATTATGTTCGCGAATAACTTCTGAATCATAAAATGTTACGTTTTATCGAAGATTAATAGTTAATTTTGCTTCTCTGGTAATAAAATTTCAGAATTATGCGTAAAATCAATAAAACGGTGAATTTATTGCTTTTCTCTAATTAATGGAAGTGATTTTCAATAAAATGCAAGCATATCACTTAGCCTACATAGTTATTCTGCTTCAATAAATTCGCATGCACATTATTATTTAAATGTTTCGAGGGGATAATTAATTAGTGTTATATAAAGCAACTAATATTGATTTCATTTTAATATCCGGCAAGTAATAATAAAAATTAATAAATATAATACTTTCAAAATGGAATCGATAAAAAAAACAACGGAAAATTTTTTTATGTTACAATAAATAAAACACGAACATTTATACAGATTTATTAATAATTGTAAAATGTTATGTATACAATAAAACCCAAAAAGGAACGAGGAACTGTTACGTAAATACTGATGGAATTGATTTTACGATAGAAAATGTTGGTGGAACGTTCTGACATAATCTAATCGATCTGTATCGTTAAGAATCCATAAAGACAGTAAATAGTTTTCAATAACGGAATTGTACGGTTGCATTCGAAACTTATGTACAGACTGGACCCATGAAAACTCAGTTAAGTTCGGTAAAAAACGCGAAAGAAGGAAACTGTGTAAATCAGACGTTCGCAACTGTCTTTTGGATAAGTAAAATTTTTGGTATTAATATTTTCGAAACTTGTTCGAGCATTCACCAGAATAAAATTATTAAAATATTATGTCATCATTTACCATTCTTGGCTTTACTTGGTTCGTTGGTGGGACTTATCTACATCAGCACTCTTTTTATATTTACAGAATTTGAATTTACCGGACTATTGTGCGGAGGAGTTATAGAAATATTTGGCAAAAATGAGCATCTTAAATATATCTTCCTCTTATTTTCTTTCTTGATGTTAATCTTTAATGTGGTGCATTTCAGTCATAGGAACAGTCACGTCGTCTTGTATTGTGGCACAATTAAGGATGTCAAGCTGCTAAAGAAAATTAACAGATATCAGTTTGTTATACAATTCGGAGGATTTGGAATTTACGTCATCCTACTCGCCTGCCTGTACTATCTTTTCTTAACTAAAGGATTTGACCTCATAGAATCACAATCCAACACTTATTTGGCTCTCATATGTGTTGTTTTAGCCAATTCTTACTGGTGCAGTACACTTGGTACGTTTATTATGGTTTTCATGATCATAATAACTGTATTGATGACTGTCGGATGCTGTTTTGGATCTTTAGCTAAGATGACAAAAAACATCAAGAAGGAACCGATAAAAAGAAGGAATCGAAAAATTATAAAAATCATAAAGATGCACAAACTACTCTGTGGAGATATCAACGAGATCAATAGGATCTTTAACTGGTCGCTTTTTGCTTCTTATTTTTTTGTAATTGCAACACTGTGCCTCATCCTCTTCATTCTAGTGCATACCGACGGCGAAGATCACAGTTACAAAATTTTAAGTTTTCTAGCATTCTTTCTAGCCATTGGTTTGAACGTTTTCTTGGTCGGCTCAGCCTATATGTCATCATTGGTATGTTTTCATTTAATCCTTAATCATTTATGGCAAATAAGCAAAAGAAAAATTGTTTTTCAGGCAGTGACTGTTTCTAGAAACGTCATGAAGTCTTATAAGCGCGATTTGAATAAAAATGACGACTTAAAGGTGAGTTTAAAGTAACAATTTTTCTTTTTTTGCAATTTCTTATACTATTTTAACAGTTTTTATTTACAGGTCGTGTGTTTTTTAAAGAGATTAACTGGTCAACCGGTGGGGATAAGCTGTGCAGACTTCATAGTCACACCAAAATTTGCTATCAGAGTACGTAGAAAAATCTAAATATTATACATATAAATATATCCATATATATAGTATATCCCAGATTGAACGTCCCAAACTTAATATCTGGGTTTCTACTCAACAGAAAAAAAAAAAAACTCATTGAGGTCTTATCTAATTGAATCAAAAATCCATCAAGTTTGCTAAAAAATATAAAATGTATATTTTTTAGCAAACTTAGCCAAAGTCGAGCCTTATATGATGTGCCATTATGATACATCACATCTCGTATCGTAATGGCATATTGAATTTGGCAGATATGAATTTTGAGATCGAGAGTCTCCATAAAAAATGAACTAAATTTAATTCTCTAAACTATTAATGTGAATAATTTTTAATAAAGATTCAGAGTATGTATTTGTTTCAAATTCAATATTTAAATTTTTGCTCAGAGATGTCGGCATAATTAGAAAACTATAAAATTTTTTTTTAAACTTCAATTCGGAATATCTCAAATCCTACGAATAATAAAAAAATTTATTCAAGTATTATTTAGAGCCAGAACTTGCTAAAGTTTTTAGTGATGCACAAAAATTTCTAGGGCATCATTTAAAATAAGTGAGAAAATATAAGTTTTATATATTTTTTAGCAAACTTAGATGGATTTTCGATTCAAGTAGATGACGTTTCTAAATAGCGCAAATGATGAGCTTTAAAATAAATATCTCAATGAGCTTTTTCTGTTGAGTTGATGCAGAAATATTATGCTGACGTTCATTTCCGGACGCACTGTATATTAATTTTTCTTAATGTCTTTACTAACGTTTGATCTCCATTATAGATGTGGAAAACCATTATTACATTCTACATAACTCTTCTGAAAGTGAACGGAATAATCAGGAAAAAATGCCAAATGATAAACTTGGAAGAGTTGGAGGAATTCAAGGATAAATTTGAAAATTTGCGCGTTTAGATCATTAAATGCGCAAACAATGCACATTATTACGTAAAAATGAAATAGTTTTAGCCAATTAGATATTTTGTTTAATTTTAATTAACCGTGAATAGGAACTTGCTGATAATCAATTTGAATGTAACATTTTTCTAATTAATATTTTTAAAAATTTTATAATTAGGATTTACAAACTCATCATTATGTGTGGAAATTAAAAAAAAAAAAGAATCGATTCTTAGATTTCCTATCTTTTAATTACTGGTAGATAAAATGTTATTTTAGAAAAATTGTAATTTTTTAGGATACATAATTATTGTATTGTATTTAATTATTAGTAACTAATTAAAAATATTCTTCATGTATGGAATTCTTGATCGCATTCCTTAATTAAGATGTATATTCAATCATTTAAATTCGACTGCATGTATTGTGTAATTTTAAAATATAAAAGTGGATAAACAATAGATAATCGGGTAATTTAGACAACTGAATCATATTCAAATATAATCATATTCAAATATATTTTATTCATCAATAGTCAATAGTTATCTAATTATTAAGATTTATATGCTTACATAAATTTGTATATTATTCATTTATGTGAATAACAGTAAATGGATAAAAAATTTATATTGTTTAATGAAATAACTTTATTATACTACACCAGGTGATGATGAAAAAACATGTAATATTTTATAGTAGATAACATGAACCTTGTTTAGAACATATACACTCATCAGCTGCGTGTTTATATCTCTTGAGATCCTAACGCAATAAGATATTAACTAAAAAAAAAAAAATAGTATCAAAGTTTTATATTTATACATACGTACATATATACAATACATAATTTTGATACTATTATGTACATATATATAATGTATGCATGTATATAAATATATACATTCTGACAATTTTAAATTACTTCTTAAATAATTTTCATACGTTTATAAAAAATTAAATAAAATTATGCTATTTAGAACAGATATATATAAGAAAATATGAAAATATTTTGTAGACACATTCCATTCGAAAGGTGCTAACGAACGCGAACTCCATTATTATTTCGAAATTATCATACAAATACAGTAATCATATTTTTACAGATGAAATCAAAAATATAACAATGGAAAATGAATTATATATTTAATTAAATATTATAAAAATGTTCTATTTTTGGCCAGAGGTGCGCGTTTAGTTCGCCTGGTATATATGCATGCCATTGAACTGCACAAATCTATACGCACCTATACCCATTACGCATACACACTGGTCACATTAAATAAAAAAGTACACCTTTCATATTTGTAAACAGGATTTGTAGACTGGCTTCATTTATCTTAGAAAAAAGTTCTTTCAACTTTTTGCCAAAAATATTGCGATATTACTGATTATAATGTCCAATTGTGACATTACTTCATTCGAGTAATCCGTCATTTCTTATGCAACCATCATCATCATACATAAAAAAATAACAAGCGTGTGGCGTCCATGTTTCTGCGCATGCGCGAACTCCCGCGCCAGAAGTGTCGCAGCTATTATTTTCTCTCGCTTCGAATCTTTAATCGCGTCTTTTAGAAAAATAAATCCCAATCTCATTATAAATTTTGCTTTAAATTATCATAGCTTACTTCCTATTTATGCTTGTATACTTCTTTTTGTTATTTGACTTCCATTTCTGTCTTTTTCGATCGAAAAATGTTGGTTGTTCCCTGGCTCGAGAGTTCAGTTTGCATTAGGAGCGTGGGGGCTACATAAATGTTGCATATAAATAATATTTAATTTATTTCAGAATTTAAATATTTTATTCATTTCAGAAATTATAATTTTTTATTTTAAGATAAAAATTATAATTATTACCTAAATAACTGAATCGGTAAATCAATAGTTTGTTAGTTGCCAATTTCATATAAAGAAAATTTCAAAGTTTGGTCTGGAGGGAAAAAAAACAAGCAAAACCATTATATACAAGGTTATACTAAATAAATGAAAAATCTCAAATTTGACAGATAAGAAACAAATGTTTTGTTTTTGGTATATTTGGGCACATAGTGACCAGGGACTAACTAGTAATAAAATAAATGCGGTACTTAGTCATATAATCTGGATTTAAAACACTTCTGTTATAATAAATTTTGTTTATATGTAAAAATATAATTTAAAACTTTAATTTGATATAACATAAAATCATACCTATCTGAATTATTTTTGTGCCAAATATGCAAAAGTTGACGCTAACCAATAAATCGCATTAATTTCCGGTATTTTCAAAATTTCTTTTATATTGCTTCTATATGTTCATCAAAGTATAATATTTTATATCAAACGTCCAGAAAAATGGAATGCTGACGTGTGGATTAGTAAGAATGGAATAGGTGTGACTAAAATGACGTAAAAGTAACAGCTAACCAATTATCTATAAACGAGAATGGAGTAGCCTCCATTCTCGTTTATATTGGCTAATTGGCTAATGAATTATGCGCCATTTTAGCGCTCGTTTCACTTAATCCATGTTTGAAGAGTACAGGTAGAATTGAAAGCATTTATTTATAGCACCACAGGCATGCAAATCATTTTAGTTTAAGAAGAGAGCATTAAAGAAGAGCAATCATAACATTGCTCTTCTTTAATGATCTTCATAAAGACTTGCAATATCTAAAGAATTCCATTAACAATTATGACAAAGCCAAGTATAGTAATGCGTAAATTATATTATGTATTAGTGAACAGTACTGTTTCAAAAACGACTTTTTATGCTACTAACTAAACACACATCAAATAGTAATTATGTGTTATGTTGTGTTTATTAATTGCGTATCGTTTACTGCCTATAATATGACGTAAAAAGTATTGCATTATTGAGCAAGTTGCTTGCACTAGTAAGTATTCTTAATGTCATTCCGTAACTTTTCTAGAATCATGGTTACAACTATAAACGATTTGTCAAGTAATTAAATTAAAGTGAAACCTGTTAAAGTGACCACTCTTTGGGACTGACCTGACTGGTCATTTTTCACAGGTGGTTACTATACAGGACAGTGACATTCCTCTTCCCCCAAAAGAAAAGAACAGATTAATCCAAACTGCAAACTTTTATTAATTAAAATAATCAACTTGTAGTCAAGCAATAATGATGACATTTAGCACATATCTTCTGATGAAAAAAGTCTTAAAGCAAGCATATACTGTACTGCATTACAATTAATACTAACATGTATATGTGTATTTAACATAGTCAAACTTAAAATAGCATAAAGGTATATATACAGTATTATTATATTTACTTTTCAATATATTGGATTAACAGACTATTTTATCATAACAGAAAATTTTAATGGAATAAAAAAAATTCCATTAAATAAAATTCCTCCATTAAATTAATCTTCTTGGTCACTTTAGCAGGTTAAAATTTTTTTAAACTAACTATGAGAATGGTCAATATACAGATTAGACAGGTGGTCACCATACAGAACAAAAATACCATTACATCCTATGGGAAACAAACAAATTTTTGAAATTTGGTCTCTTTAGCCAGGTGGTCATTTTAACAGGTTTCACTGTAGTTGAATATTTACGAGTAATTTAAAATTTTCAAAAATAAGAAATTAAAAATTCTAAATATAGTTTATGGTAATTTTATTATATTTAAATTTAATGACGATAAGAATTAATGATTATGAGACAATTTATACCGATTATTTTTAACGATGTATCGTGCATTAAAAACTTATATAAATACCTGTGATCACAGATTAAAATTTAAATAATTTAAATTTTTCTAATCTCTGGAATTTAAATTGATAATTTTAAATACAATAAGCTTTTAAAATATTCTAAATATAGAGTATGGTAAAAAATATTATACTGTAAATATTTAAAAAAATGGCATTATAAATTAACTTCCTGTTAAAAAAAAAAGTAAATATTAATATACGAATGCATTAAAATGAAGATTTTTCTCGCTAAAATGGAAAAAATGAGAACATTTTTGATTATCAGACTGCTTTATAGCATTTTTAGAAAGTTTGAATACAGGACTCATATCCAAGAATTACTTTTTGGCATGTTATGTATGCGTAACTAAATCGATTCTTACATAACAAGTTTTAAATTCAGTTCAGTCGTATCGATTAA
Organism: Olivierus martensii; assembly: GCA_000484575.1. Lineage (NCBI taxonomy): Eukaryota > Metazoa > Arthropoda > Arachnida > Scorpiones > Buthidae > Olivierus > Olivierus martensii. The sequence continues at coordinate 2,486 of AYEL01088776.1, read as the reverse complement.
TTTTTCTGAAAGTTTATGACCCTAATTTCATATAACAATATAGATTTTAAAAATAAATACGGCTGATTTTCCATAAATTTTATGCAAAAATTCACCAGGCAACATAAATTCGGATGATTCATATCTATCGATGTAACTTTTAAAAATTGACCTTGCTAGTTTCCATGAAAATTAAATCATTACGGATAAAAATCCAATAAATCAGCAAAGAGAGATCAGTTTGGCACGACGAGAAAATCAATTTAATCATTAGCTTAGCGAGAAAATAAATATTTGATGTATAAAAAGTAAACTAGGATTATTTTCATTATTGTCCTCTTTTTGGAAATGAGCACACTAAAAGATATTTTGAGTTATTAAATTTATTGATTAAAAACATATAACTGTTACTATGTGTAGCAAGAAAATCCAGTTTGTTGAAAAGTGATTTTTTAAAATTAATTTTTAATTAAAGAAACAAATTCAATCTTCTTTTCAAAAATAATCAGCTAATAAAATTATTAGACAAAATTAGCGGGAAATAATTATTTTGTAGTAAGTATCGATCTTAGAACCGCAATTAATATACTGGTAGGACACGATTAGTGCGAATAATAGGTTCCACGAATTTTTCGCACTATTCGAAGTATTAACTATATGTAAAATATGGTAATTGGTTCTTGCTTTGTGAGATTCCGACCATTAGCCAACCTTACGATGAATAACCACAATATTAACTGTTTAAGAAATATTTATTTTCATATTTTACATCGTTGTTCGTCATCTAAATTAAGAACTTACCAGGAATTGCGTCTCATTCCATCATCAAACCAATCACCAAATCGAAAGCGGAAGTTGAGCGCCGCTTTTATGTCGCTCAATCACATCCGTTTTTTGCTCTAGCGTAACCACTAACCTCTTCTTTTTTTCGTTGGTATTCAAGAATTTCGTCTTGACCTCTTTCAGTACTTGAGAAAGGAAATTTTTAGAGTATCCGTGCCGTGCCCCAATTGTTTTTATGTAAGCATATATAATTTTCTTTAATTAAAAATAAATTTGATTTATTTTTTTAAACTTTCAGATGTCGAAAAGCATCTTTTTCCTGGATCGAAAAGAAGAACATGCCAATTATGGAATGATATCATACTAGTAATATATGATACTTAAGATCAACACTCACAGAGAATAAATAAAGTAGTAACATGAGCTTTTAAATATTATAAATCAACATGTTTGGACTTGTAACTTACAAATAAAATAAATGTTTTTGATCTATACATTAAGAAAAGTAGAAAAAATTTGGAAAATTTTTTAGATAAGTTAAGATTTACAGAGTGGAATATAAATAAGTCAGGGGAATACCTGTACATATTTGATTTTTTGAAAGATATATGTATGGGAGATATGTATTGGCATTTTCTTCCTTTTCAAATAGTAATAATCCTTTCCATCATGTTTTATCAATTCTAAACTGGTATAAAATTATTACTTCTTTTAATTGAAAATAAAATATATTACAAGAAGTTATTATTGTTTACTTTTATTTCAATAATCATTATACTATTTATTTATACAGTAGTACCTCGCAATTCATCAATCTCACAATTTGACAATTGAATTTCGCAAGAAGGCGCATGCGCATGTATGGAATTGTATAATGTCATTTATTATTTGCATGGTTATTTGTCAGTTCTTGTTGGGCTGCTTTGATGTTTGCTCATATTGTTTGTTTTAATTTTCAATTCTACATTTTTCAGAAAGGAAAAAATTTGCACATCTATAGTTATTATTTTTTTGAGTGAAATTTAGAGATGGGTTGCTTCATTCTTCTGGGAGAGGGATTTCTTGGACCCATAAGGTGGAGCATCTGTCTTTTGAATGGGACAGGATACACTGTAACATTCTTGGGATGGTTAAGGATTACATAGTGCCTAAATTTTACTTCCTCCGGCCCTTTATTGTAATTTTTCCCAGTTTGGGGGACTGGGAGAGGGGGTTTGGGCGTAGTATTAAGGGTGGTTTAGTCTGGTTTACGGACGGTTCTAAAACCACTACTGGTGTTGGGGCGGGGGTTTGCTGCGAAGGGACTCGGATGTTTTATTCCTTTTCCCTTGGGCAGTTTGCCACTGTCTTCCAAGCAGAAATCTTTGCTATTTCTGCATGTGTTAATATTAATCTTGATAGGGGTTATGTTGGTAAACAGATTTTTATCCTATCTGACAGTCAGGCTGCTCTTAAAGCACTTGATAATTCCCGTTTTGTTTCTAAACTTGTATGGGAATGCCGCCTTCTCATTGGGAAACTGGCCACCAAGAACAGGGTTCAACTGGTTTGGGTACCAGGGCACAAGGGGATTGGGGGTAACGAGGTTGCTGATAAGCTTGCCAGGGAAGGGGCTTCTCGCCCCTTTTTTGGACCTGAGCCTGTCCTGGGCATTGGTTCGGATGTCTTTGGGCGGGTTGTCAAGGACTGGTTGGCGGCTCAGCATCATGTTTTCTGGAGGTCTA
>AYEL01088773.1:0-12339 GCA_000484575.1 Olivierus martensii | reverse complement strand
TTTTTTTAAACAGTTTGTAAATGAAATGTTCCGTGATGATAACCAGTCCATTATAGTGGATTTTGTATTTGAAGACATTGGCGTTTTATTTGTTTGAACAGAATGATATGGTGCATTGTCGATAATGACAACAGATTTGTCTGGGAGATTTGGAATTAATTTTTCTGCGGCCCATTTTTCAAACATGAACGAATTCATTTGTCCATGATAATCTCCTGTTGTAGCATTGGCACGATAAACTAAATTAGTGTTAGGAATAAAGCCCATATCACCTCCTGCACATAAAACATTCAATCGTCTAGAAGCATTTCCTGATTGATAAATGCTTGCAACATTTTTGTCTTGCCAACATCTCCCAAAAGTCAAATTACTGTCTATCCAAGTTTCATCTATAAAAACGATAGGTCTATTTTCGTTTCTATATCGTTTTATTTCAGGCAAATATTTTGCTCGCCACAATAAAATATCACTCCTTTCAATTAATAATTGTCTCCTGTTCCGAGACTTCTTCCAGCGAGATCCTAAATCATGTAGGATTTTTCTAAGCGTGTCTCTTTCCCAACTGAAATTTATTTTTTCTTTCAATTCGATCAGTAGTTTGGTATTGTCGGGATCATTTTGTAATTAATAGAAAAATCATGGACAGTTCTTCTTATCACATCGCGATCAAAATTATCCAAATTGCATACAGTAGAATTTTTCGTTATACGTTTTTCAGGTGAATAAAAAGTTGACGTTCGTTCAGCATTCCCAACTTCTTTCCTAATATTGTAAATAGTACGCTCGGAATATCCTGTAGCTTCACTAGCACGTTTCGTAGCGTAATCAGCAGGATCATTTCTACAATCCTTTAATGCTTCTTTGTAAAAAAATCTAAAAACGTTAAAAATTATTTTCTTACTATGGATTCTTAAAGATTTTTCTCTTTTTCTTCTCGTTATTCAAATTCATCGAAACACTTGCTTCACTAGCCATATTGAATACTAAAGAATTAGTATTCAATATGGATATGAATAATCGTTTTGTACATGTGCTATTGCACATGTACAAAACGATTATTCATATCGAACGAACACGTAATCGTGTGTTACCGAACACGTAATGGTGTTACGAACTCTTCGGAACACGATTACGTGTTCGGTAAGTGACTCTCTCTATTTGGATAATGGAGATGTCCCGATCTTGTACTAATGCGCATGATCAAAACTGCACATTTCGCTCAGCCGGACCGTATTTTATTGTATCGAATCACGTGTTATTCGATTATTTAAGAGATGAATGCAATTTCAACCACTACAAAAAACATTTGAGAATTTTTATGTCGCTAGCGATGAATAGTTTAAATGATGCATCGTTTTCCATATTTTTATTCGTATTAATATTATTAATCTGGCAAAAATGGTTAACTTTTGGAAAAAATCAGTCTTTATTAATTCTAATGATTGACGGAGTACGATGGGATTATTTAGACGAAAATGGACTGACCGGATTTTCTATCATGCAAAAAGAGGTTGTCAGAGCCAAATATGTTTTATCTGTTTTTCCTTCTAACACTTACCCAAATTGGCTGACGACTGTTACAGGTATGTCATTAATTTAACATTCGGCATTTTAAATAAAAATAATTTAAGCATTCCATCGTCAAACCAGTGACAGTTGCCAATTGTCATTGATTTAACAATGGAAAAATCAACAAAACCTGCTTGGAGAAGAATACAAAACTGTCACTGGTCACTTTAAATTCTTGGAATGGAGCTATAAAGGGAAAAAGCTGTTTTTGATACCACTTGAAAATTCAATTTTAAATTAATTATATTCAATTATACTTTAATTTGATAGGCAAAGACCAAATGCTGTAACTATGACGTAAAACCGGCGATCCGCCGGAGCGGTACGGCCTAGTACGGCATTCCGAAAAGCGTACTGCAGTTGGACGGGAGAAAGCGAGGCGCTATAAGCGTCTTGCGAGTATTTCGTCCTATTATAGGGGGAGCTGTGTCGAGAAAGTAGCCAAATGCCTCTATATTGTGAAACACGGACCAAGACTCGACTCTCCCCGGCGGCGGGCGGTAGGGACGACGCTCGCTGCTCCGGATCCCGGCCCGGTAGCTCTCGTAGCGAAAGGCGGGATGCCCCTTCGTCCCGACAAGAGGTGTCAGATAATTCAAACGGGAGAAAGCGAGGCGCTATAAGCGTCTTGCGAGTATTTCGTCCTATTATAGGGGGAGCTGTGTCGAGAAAGTAGCCAAATGCCTCTATATTGTGAAACACGGACCAAGACTCGACTCTCCCCGGCGGCGGGCGGTAGGGACGACGCTCGCTGCTCCGGATCCCGGCCCGGTAGCTCTCGTAGCGAAAGGCGGGATGCCCCTTCGTCCCGACAAGAGGTGTCACATAGCCGACTCACGCATAGGCATCTTTTAATGGGCGAAGCCCAGCCTATTTGTGATCGGTGTCACTGTGCTCTTACCATCAAGCACATTTTAACCGAGTGTCCTTATTTCAGTGCCGAGCGTTTACGGCACTTTAATCAGTCTTCTTTTAATCTTACGGCCCTTATTGGCAAAGATTTTAATTCTTCAGGTCTTTTTGCCTTTTTATCGGAAATTTTTGTCTTACATCATATTTAATTGTTACTTTACATCATTGTTAGCTGTTTTATTAGGAATATGACATTTTATAGTATTTTATATATATTTATTTGTCTTTTTCCCCCCTCTATTCATTTTCTTTGAAATGTTATCTTTGGCCATTTACACCATAGGTTATTTTTTCTTTGTTTAGTTCTCTTTTTATTTGTTATCTTGTTTGTTGCATAAAATTTCGTTAAGTACATTTTTATTTAATTTATTTTTGTTTTAAGTGCAACAAGAACGTCTAGCAAATTTATCAATTATAGCAATAGAACATAAATTATTAGATGAAATTGATTTACACCATCTTATATCGGAAATTGCTCTTAATAAAGCACGCCAAACTTATTTCTTGTAAATTATTGTTTTTCTTATTAATATGTTATTTTAAAAAATTTATCTAATTAGATATTTATTTTTTGTGTATAGTGAAATTTGAAGTTTATTTAATATTACAGTTGTGCAATGAAAATTTTGTATTATTACCGATAATTTCCATGTTATGTTATAATTGTTATGTATTATGAGTCGTTTTTCCAATTGTGAAGAATTACAACGATGTTTTGTGTGTTGACTTCCTGACTAGTACTCAGTGTGATATCATATCTTCTAATAACAATACTTTTTAGCCTGATATTGATTACGATCATTTTTCTATAAATATTACCAAGGAATTCAATAATATTGAGAATAACATGATACACTAATTAGCTGGATATGTGGCAAAACGATCATTAGAAAATTCTAGCTGCAATGTTTGTTTGAATTTATTAATTGACAAACAAAAATATCAACCAGGTTGGAATTTATACTTATTTTAAAGAATATAGTGGAGACATTCATGGATTGCTTTATCCCTCTGATAAATTGCTTAATGCCACTGTAAGATTTATGTATTTAGCTGACTCATCAATAAGTGATATTTTACATAAAAATTACATTTTAAAAATTTACTGCTACTATTTGAGAAAAAACAGATTTAAAATTTATATTTAATTGTCCAAACCATGCACTTAATATTAAAGAAAAAATAATTAGAATATCATCCATTTTATATTTGAAAATTCATCTTCGTGAAAAGAATAGATCAATGAAAGAAATAAACCTATTAGCCCTTCGGGAGAAGTCAAATACTAAAAAGAAAATTATCTGGTTTTAATAAATTATTAGACTTTGATTATTATATTAGTTCATCCAGCTTTTCCTACCAATTATGTTATATATTTCTCAGTTTTTTGTTTACTTTTTTATAATTTTATAATAATATCGAAGCAGAATGCATAATGTTAATTCATTTCACGAATCCATAAAATGTTAAACCAATTATATGAAAATTGTTTGGTTGGTTGAGTGTGGTTTTATGGCTCAAGGGCCTTATAAGACCAAGCTGCGCCAAGAAAATGTGTGAAAGGACAATGGAATAAAATAGATACAATCATAAACAACAAACAACAGCGAACGTAGTGTAAATTGCAAAAAATGAGAAATTAATGTTTTTGTAAGCATGTTTATGATTATTAAAAATTATTTATGTCAAGTTTATTGATTAAATTTATTTTTCAATTTCATGCATTCATAATTTAAAATGCAAGAACAATTTATTCATAATTTTGTTAATTCAAATACATTTGTTAATTATTGAAATCAATATTAAAAAAAAATATATATCAAACATGTTATGAGATTTTCGTTAATTAAATTATTCGTTACGTTCATTCAAATCAATTTTTGTAAACTGATTAGGAAAATACGGGAGTCCGTAATGTTCAGAGTTTATAATCCCGTTCACTAGGAAAGAGTTGCGTTGCTGATACGTGATAATTTAAAGTTGAACTTCCGCACTTAACTATATAACTGCTTTGGCTTGCCATTTATTAAGAGAGTTAGTACAAAAGTGCATCAATGAGTGGCACAGCTGGAGCTACAACTCATTAGTAAATTTCCATAAAATGACACTGGTAACAACTTCAGAGATGGGCCTCACCAGATATAAAGCTTTATATGGAGAACAGTAGGACCTGGAGAGCCAAGTTAAGTGCTTGTGATGTTTTAAATAAATTGTACTTTTATATTTTGTTTCCCATTGTGAATATTACTACTACTGGATCACTGACTCTATAAGCTACATAATGATTTAAGTACTTTAATACTAGGATTTGTGGTTTTGGACATTGACAAAAAATTCTCACACAAGTATTTCTTTCGCCAACTCTCCTTCTTTCAACTCTTTCTTCCGCCGTTATGTAGCCTATGCTTGTGCAAAGTGGCTACTACTGCCGGTCACTTTTCTGGGTTGCATGTTTGTCAAGGTTATCTTTATCTCACCTAGAAAATCTATTCTGATAGTTTTCATTGCTAATTATGTCTTCTGACCAGTCTCTCGACTGTTTTCAGAATATTACTCTTCCCTCCAATTTAGAGTGCAAAGTCAGGAAATAAAAGCACCACTTATCGAATATATTTCTCAAAATCAATACTCTAAACATGGTAGAAAATAACATTCTCAATTTTTGATCGGTAGTTTTCATAAAGTAGTAAATCATCTTTCCCTCTAATTTTCCTAGAGAGAATGATGAATATAGCTTATATACCTTGTATAAAGTTAGATGATTATAAAGAAGAACGAGACTGAGATGCTAGTAAAGTAACTTCGACTTCAATCAGATGAAAAAACAATGTAGCTTATATCAAAAGGATTGATGCTAATGAAACTGGAGAAACAATGTTCCACTGGAATGGACTAGGGAAGATTTATCAAGGAACATAATTGCAGTGAATGAATTTGCTGAAATTGATCATAAATATATCATACAAAATTTTTAGTCAAAGAAAGATCAGGATGTAAAATTCTGTTTTTTATAAGAGATCATTCCATATCTAAGGCATATTATTGCAAAAAACGGAGGCTATCTTCTCTATCATTATGGTCCAGTTTAGATATTTACACATTGAAACGTGGTTTCAATTGCTGGAATTATGAACATCTCGAAAGGCAATGTCGCTAGGCCTGTTCTCTCTGAATTGCTCTAAGGCCGGAATTTCCCAGATTGTCAATGCAATGGAAGTAAAATAAAATGCATTAATTGCTTAAGATACAACAAAACATGCAGAAAGAAACAAGTCAAAGTAAATCATTATCATATAACAAAAAACAGTAAATTGCCCTGTATTTAAAAACCAATGCGAATCAACTCATTGATAAATTCGTTCAGTTCAAATCAATACATACATCAAAATAATGGATATAATAAATATACTAAAAATCAATCTTGATAGATGTGCAGCAGCAAAAGATCATTTGTTGAAATATTTAATTGACAATAAATTTGATATAGCTTTAATAAAAGAAACCTTATGTTCAACATAGGGTCCTTGGTTTCCACGCGCTTTACAATTTTTTGCTGTGGGTATAATGCCGGCTGTTATTGTAAATTCGGAAATTTTCGCAATGCTACTAAGTGATTTATCAAAGGAAATTTCTACTTCTATATTATTAGAATATAATAATTATAAATTAATACTAAATTGTACTTACGTTGCTCCTTCTAAATACTTTGCTTCCTTCTACAAATAGATTCACTCAATGTGAATTTCTAAAATTAAATTTCTTTTTTATTTTTGGTATTGATAGTAACGCTAGGTTACTAATTTTCAACTAACTCAACTATGCAATTTATTTTTTCATAATTGTAAAGACCTCCTCCTTCTGAAGTCATCAAAGTGAATGTCATGTAGATTTAACTACATAATAGAAACTAGATCAAATCGTACCACCATTGTTTTTCCTAATTATCCTTTTTTATGTAGTAACACTATTTTGTCATATTCTACGTCGTACGAATGCCGCCAGATAGATTCGATTTTAAGCGATTTAATGGTGAGTAAACTTTAAATATCAGTTTTTTTGCTCTTCAATATAAATTTTCGGGACTTTACCTAAGCCATTTCAAAAGTGAAAAACAAGCATTCAAATTTATTTCTATAGCATTATATCTGTCCAATTTTATCTCTGATGAGGTACCATTAACAGATTGGAAAAATAGATATTTTCTTGTAATTTTCAATGTTATGAAATTGAATAAAATTCGGTAAACGTGCCAAGTGCTAATAGTTAAATTGTAAAGTTCGATTTATTAGATTTGTTTTCATCGATGCTCTCTGTATTTTGGGCCTAAGACCGTGTGATGTAATTTTTTTTAAACAGGATATATTTATATTTCATACGTAATACGTACCTTTATGTAGAGGGATATTTATCTCGAAACTGTTATCAGTGGTCGAAAAGAGATTTAGAAAACGCCATTTCGGCATTGAAAAATGATGGCCATGGCAATAATGAATGTTCCAGAAGGTTTGCTATTCCGAAACCCACACTTAAAAAGCATTTAATGAAAAGAAATAATTATGCCAATGAAACAGATTTTAAGAAAGGAAGACCTACAGTATTCGGCAAAGAAGTAGAGAATGAATTAGTGAATCACTTGTTAGCATTAGAATTGCATATGTTTAGATTAACAGTCAAGGAAGTCCGTCGTTTAGTTTTTGAATTCGCAGAAAAAACAACATATAACACAATTTCAACAGGCTCCGAAAAATTAGCCTCAAAACTGAAAGAAATATAACTTAATTCGAATCATGAATTAGTAATTTAAAAAATTAACAACCTCCTGAGCGCTTATAGAAGGCAGTTAAAAAAGTAATCAATCAAAGCACACAGCAACTGGAAGTGATGATATATATATACACGTATATATATATATATATATATATATACACACCAACATTGTGATATTATAATTTACTATGGACCGGAATTTTTTGTAAATGAATCGCTTCTCGGCCTTTTGGCTAAGATCAAAGTGTAGTATCAGAAGCATCGAGGTTTATGAAGTAATATGCAACAAGACAAAATGTAAAATTACATATGTTATTGACAGCGGCCCCGGCACCCTATGTCTTTTCCTTGTGCCGGGGTATGCTTATGTAATTTCCTGTTGCTAATAAAGCTTTTTGAAAAATTAAAAATTAAAGTATCAGAAGCATCGTTTCAATTCCAGAAATCCGGAATGAATGATTTCACAAGTGCTTATCTTTTATTCTGGAATTGAATGAGAGATGCTTCTTGCTGAATCGTGCTGTAAATATTTCGTTCTGTTTTGTGAAATGGTTAAAGAAATTTCTGTTTTAATTTTACTGCACGATTCTGTGTAAACAAATTTATGGTTCGATCGTTTAATAGTTTGTGTTGTAAAAATTCTGTTCTATACCTTCCAATTCACTTAATTATATTTAGTACAGAATGAAAGATTAGTGAAATCGTTTATTTTATAATGCAAATTTGGCGAAAAATTCACAATAGGAAAGATAGGTTTTCCAGCTCAATTCATTGTAAAACGTTTCAATAGCACACTTCACTCATTTTCATGTTTGAGGAGTTAACGTTCCTATTCTGTTCCACTTTAAATTATTTTCGTATAAGAATGTTCCAATACTTGTTCTAATTCCAGATATGGGGTGTAGCATTTTTCCATCCCCTTTGTATTTGAACGCATATTTCTGGAAGAATTTCACAGCACAAAACAAAATTCTTTCAACACAAAACGAGCAGAAAAGGATAGCTTTAAAATTTTTATGTAATTCTGAATGGGAACCAGAAAAACAGAGCTATAAATTATTTAAATAAATTATTTAATAAAGTATTTAAATTTCAAATTAGTGTTAGTTAAATACAAAAAGTTTTACTTCTTTTGAAATACAAAGAAATAGTCCTTTGCAATGGTCTATTGCAGGGATGCAGAGACTGAGGTCCTCCATTGACTTGTTGCCGGCCCTCTTCACCAAGTGTTATTTTAACAAGTCACACAATCAAGAAATATTATTTGTAGTTTTAAACAATGCATTTTCATAATATTTTTCTGATCTGAAATTATTTTTACAATAGTTCGATAATAATGTTTTTAAACAATAAGAAAAATCTTTATTATTAAAAAATCTTAATAATAATATTTGTAAGTTTTTATTGTATTTATGTGTTTAAAATAGGTAATTTTAAAAAATTGTATAATGCAAAGTAGCACTGCGATTTAACTAATGAAGATAATATATTAATGATGAAAATTTAGGATCAATCTTACATTTAGCTATTAAAAATATCGAACCTAACATACAATAATTTTTAAATCAATGCAATACCACGCAGTGCCGGATTCAGTTAGTGCGGGGGGCCCCTTTGGATATTTCTCACGGGGCTCCTCAAAATATAGCATATATGTATAAATAAAATAAGTAACGTTTATAAATAAATACGCAATTTTTAATTAGCAATTGTTTCTATTTAAAAATGCAAGGATCAAAGTTACTATTATCGATCAATTTGAGATAGTACAGTGGTAATACAGTGGTACCTCGGTATACGTCCTCTTAGGAAAAGTCCAACTTGGTATACGTTCTGTTTGGATGCAATAAATTTTCCTTGGTAAACGAACTTTATTTGGAATACGACCGACTGGCGTGCAAGAACTTGTATGAGTCTTGTGTGTTCTCTTAAAAACACATTCCTTATATAAAACTTAGAGAATTACCATCCCAAAAAATCCAGTCATGATATTGTCAGGAATGACCAATGTAATATTTCCGAAACATCTTGATGAGAAGGCAAAAGCAAAGTTCTTTGGACAGATTTTTACTAAAAGTCAAAATAAATCGTCAACAATGTCCAAGTAGGGAAAAGAGAAAATGAAAAAGCATCAAAATTTCAGATTCCTGAAGTTTTATTGCAAGCGGACTCTCCTTCCAAATAATAACATATCCTCCTCCTTTCTCAGCACCATTTTAGTAGGTATTCGATTCTTCTCAGAAAGGTAGTGAGGTTAAATTATCATTTATTTTCATCTACTGTAATTGCTTTTATATTTATGTATTTTAGTATTAAGCAGTGCTTAAATTATTTATACAATCCCATCAATGTATAATATGCCAATAACAATATGATTTTTTCATGGGAACGGATTAGTCATTTTCCGTTTATTTCTTATGGGAAAAGTCGTTTGGTATACATCCTGTTTGGTATAAGTCCAAGAATCTGGAACGGATTAAAGACGTATACCGAGGTACCACTGTATTTATCCGATGAATTATATTATATTTTGAACAGATATTTGGAATATTTTTAAGTGATCCGAACATTTTTAAATTCTCTCCTTACTATCAAGGTAAAATCAAGATCTATGAAGTTTCTATATCAATAGAGAGGAAGAAGAAGAATGTATGAAGTTTTTTCAATAATTTACTTTTAAAATGTTTATAAAGTCATTATTCCGATTGGTTATTTCTTCATCAATTATCAGTAATAACAATAGAACCTTCGATAATATTCCCGGTAAGAACAGAATAATTGATTCACTTGTTGGATATCATATCATTAAATAAAATCGCACTTGTTATTCCGCAAATTCCACTTATAACCCATCTCCCATTGCTAAGACTCTTCCGGTGTTATATTTACGTTAAAAATGCGGGTTTCAACTACTTCCGTCATAAATCCAAGATCAACTAATAATCTTCTATTATTCATTTAAATTGTGAAACATTTTTGATATTTTCTGGCAACATTATAGAATGCGTACTTAATTCTAATCAAAATCGATTCACCCACCGTTAATTTATTTGAGTTTTCAGAAAATATTTTCAGAATATTAGATAAGAATACATTAGAATCTGCAAAAATAATGTTAATTTAAAGAGAAAATTTTTTCCCACATGTTCCAAGAGAGAAAATAAAATCGATTCATTCACATTCAATTTTTCAAAGCAAAATATTTCTATATACCGTATATATTGCGGAGTTACAAAAATTACAGGTTCGAAGGCTGGATGTAAAAACCCAGACATAGTAAATCTAAACGACTATTCTTCATTTATTAGCCTTTTTATGATTTCATTTTCATTTTCCCTCAACGTGGGGCCCGATTGGGTGCAATCGGTCCAATCGGCTTAAATCGGGCACTGATACTACGCATCTAATTAAAAATTCTTTGTATACTTTTGATTATGTTGCTTTGTAGTAACATGTGATTAATAAGCACGATATGATATATTACTTTCGTAGTTTTTTGGTGGCCCTCCTATAAGCTGTAGTGAATCTATGCGAAACTTGGTCTAAACAAGTCTGTGCGTCCCTGATATAACCCATCCCAATTTTTTTATAAATTGTGGATGATTATAATTCGACTGTACATTTAAAACAAGTAAAATATTTCATTTTTTGAAAATTTAACTTTCGAATTATTTATGACTGTTCACATATAATAAAATAATTAAATTCGTAAAAGTTAAGTTAGTAAAAATAGAAAAATATAGTGAGATTTGTTGCATTAAAAAATAGTATCGATTTTCTTCACCAGATGGCAGCAAATAGTGATATATGAAAACTTTTGTTTTGCTAATGAATTTTTGACTTTTATGTAAACTTTTTAATGAAATTTTCTTGTATTTTATATACCATAATTAAGTTCCTTTTAATATTTCTTTTTGTTTTAAATATATTCCGAAACAATGATTTATTTCTATTCACACCATCGTATTCTTTAAATAACTGTTGTATATTATTAGAACAATAGAAGTCATATTTTATGTTATAAATACAGATTAGCATATACAGATAGTCAACTTGAGAAAAATCACGTGACAATGAGTTGCTCCAGAAATACTTACTGAGGTCGCTAGTATCGCCACACGTCATTTGAAGCTATCATAGAAAACGCATTTGAATTGGTTAGTTTGAATAAAGCCACGTGATTAAACTTTAAAGGCGGAGGAAACCATGGACAGGAAGAAATCACAACCTAAAATAAAATGCATTGTTCGTGAAAATAAGGAACTACCTTTATTTCGTTTTCCCAAACTGATAAGTAAGTAAATTTATAAGTTTCTGCCAAATTTGAAATACAGTATAAACATTGGTTTGTTAGCTATTAATTTAAAATCTATAATCCTGCATTAGAATCTGTTAAAGTTAATGGGATTGAATCAGTAAATAAATACATAATGGAGTTTAATATGGTCTATCTGCATTTCTGGATTACGTTAAAATATATAAATTCAGGACAAATGATCATGATTGACTAGTTCTTAAATAAAAGTTAAAAAGTTTAGATTACAAACTCGTAAAAGAACGCGTTAGTCCTATATAACTATTTTGCTTTATAAAATAACGGTACGGTCACAGATGGTAAGGTTTGATGATCTAAAGTATAATAATAAATCAGATGAAATACCGGTAATTGATATTTAAAAAATGATGTTAAAATATATTTTTTATTTTAGATGTGAGATATCGCTTTCATATCTCTTTTCCCACACTGGTATCAAAACCACAAAGGATGCTACATATTTATCTAAATACTGGAAGATATGCAAACACCATTTTGAGGATTGGTGTTTTACTTCATCTGAAAGAAAAAGGTTAATTTATGGAGCTATCCAATTCAAAAAGGTAAATACAGAATATATATATGAAACATTAAAATGTTTAGAAGGAGTGGCATTGGAATGTTTATAAAGAGTGTTGGATGTTTATGGTGATGGATGGGCGTCGGCTGTCGTGGGGACGCTGTGTGTGGTTGGAGGCGTCGACTGTCGTGGGGACGCTGTGTGTGCATTCTTTTGTTTCTCCCTCTCTCTCCACAGACAGAGAACATGGAGGACG
>AYEL01088770.1:0-26816 GCA_000484575.1 Olivierus martensii | reverse complement strand
TAATGAGATCCAATTAAGATATTTTGTTGTCTCAAGATAAAAAAACTCGCCGTGTATATTACGTTGTATTAAACATGTATTCTATTTTTCATTTTTTTGGTAAGCTTTGTTTGATTGTATTAAAAAATTTACACCATAAAAATATATTTTTTATGTATAAGAACTTCATTTATACAAAATATGGTATATTGTTTTATAATATTAAATTGTAGGTAGAAAGTATTTATAAAATTAGGCTGTTATGAAAATAGGAGGCATACCAAAATTTTATGAAAAAAGGGGGGCACAAATGCAGAAAGTTTCGAAACAACTGCATTATAACAAAACTTTTATAATGTTGTGGCTGATGAAAATTTACATAGTAAGAAGAAATGAAATCCATTAATTATCAAAAGAATATTATTGCAAAAACAACAGTACATTTATTAATAGATTTATGCAATTAAAATATACTAAAATCTGTAAGTCAAGATATACTAACAAGATAAAATTAAATAATTTACAATTTAAAAAATATAAGCAACAATGAATAAATATGTAAAAATGAAAATACCAAAATAAAATCATATATACATAAGCATTAATTAAAGCTACAATATAATAATTTCAGATAAAGAAAGCATATTATCAATATCAAATATATTGATATTGGATCTGGATAACAGATATTTTATTTATCTACAATAACCAAAAAAAACCTGGATAATAAGTAATATTATACAATTTGTATTTTCATCATTCTCTTCTAATATAATGAAAACTATATCCAATGTAAAAAAATATGTTTAAATAGAAATATAAAATGAAACTAAACACAAATTCAATTTCATTTTAAAAATTAATTATTTTTTTGATGATAAACTAAAATGTTTATATCTTACAAACTTATATCAAATTCTGCAATTTCTATATATTTTTTTTTATCAAACTTATATCAAATTCTGCAATTTCTATATATTTTTTTTTATATACAGGTAGGCCTCAATTAGTGTGAATAATGGGTCCCACAAATTTCTCACACTATTCAAAGTATTAACTATATGTAAAATATGGTAATTGGTTCTTGCTTTCTGAGATTCCGGCTATTAGCCAACCTCACGATGAATAACCACAATATTAACTGTTTAAGAAATATTTATTTTCATATTTATATTGTTGTTCATCATCTAAATTAATAACTTACCAGGAATTGTGTCTCATACCATCATCAAACCAACTGCCAAATTGAAACCAGAAGGGCAAATCGAAAACGGAAGTTGACCACCGCTTTTATGTTGCTCAATCACATCCGCTTTTTGCTCTAACGTAATCACTAACCTCTTCTTTTTTTGGTTTCCTATTAGAAACGCTGATCTAAATTAATAACTTACCAGGAATCGCATCTCATACCATCCTCTAGGGTGACCATTTTTATCGTAATATAATGCGGGACAGAGAGCGCCTTTGTAGCATAATCACTAACCTCTTCTTTTTTTCGTTTCCTGTTTTATCATCAGAACTGATCTTGCTTTTTTATCCATTTCGATACTTTTTAAAAGAGAAAATTCTTTACTATACTGTATGAATACGATAACAAAGCTAAATAATAGTAATGTTAAATAGCTAATGATAAAAAGCCCATCTTTCTGGTGTTTCACCCAATTGTCCAATTGTCTGTTCTTGGATTGCTCCTCATTTAGTTTTACTAACTGAAAATTAACATTAATTTGTTAATTGACATCATAAAATGGTACTAACCGAAAATTAACATTAATTTGTTAATTGACATCATAAAAGACAATCAAAAATTAACGGTAATTTGTTAATTGACATCATAAAAGGAGACGGAGCGTGACTGTTCATGGACTGCTCCTCGTCCGGTTTTACTAACCGAAAATTAACTATTGTTCTTGGACTGCTCCTTGTCCAGTTTTACTAACCAAAAATTAACGAAATTTGTTAATTGACATCATAAAAGGAGGCAGAGCTTTGTTAGTAAGAATGCTTGTCCAGTTTTACTAACTGAAAATTAACATTAATTTGTTAATTGACATCATAAAATGGTACTAACCGAAAATTAACATTAATTTGTTAATTGACATCATAAAAGATTGAAAGCCAAGTGACTGTTCTTGGACTGCTCCTCGTCCAGTTTTACTGCCCTTCAAAGCCAAGTGACTGTTCTTTGACTGCTCCTCGTCTGGTTTTACTAAACAAAGTGACTGTTCTTGGACTGCTCCTCGTCTGGTTTTATTAACTGAAAATTATGTGACTGTTCATGGACTGCTCCTCGTCCGGTTTTACTAACCGAAAATTAACTATTGTTCTTGGACTGCTCCTTGTCCAGTTTTACTAACCAAAAATTAACGAAATTTGTTAATTGACATCATAAAAGGAGGCAGAGCTTTGTTAGTAAGAATGTTTGTTAATTGACATCATAAAAGGGGATGGACATTTGTTAGTAAGACTGATCTATATGTTAATTGACATCATAAAAGGGGATGGACATTTGTTAGTAAGACTAGACTATGCTTACAACTCGCATTAATTGAATATTTGCTCTCACTAACTGAAGAACAGTATCCTTTTTATAAGTCTCACTAATCAAATATTGCATTATTTGAACTCGTACTAATCGAGGCCTACCTGTATAACATATTCTAGTATAATAATAATAATAATATTCACACATAAAAATATTTTTATATGAAAACTAGCAAGGGTACCCAGCATTTCTTGAGAATTTCTATACAATTATGTCATAAACATGTCAAAAACCATGCAAGTAATAAAAAAATTTTAATTAATTTACATGAATTCATAGGTTATATTAGTGCGAATTAAGATGCGGAATCACATAGGAAATACTTTTAGTAGTGGCCATGTTTAATGCCTAGCAAAGGCTAGATAATACTCATGGTTGGACCAGAAGTCAAGAACACCATTCAACTGGTTCAACATGGACTCCATGGATTTACAGACTTTATGGACAAGTTTACAATAAACCATACAGAAGTATCATATATATATATTTATTCATTATTATAGCATTTGGAATCAATTGATCACAAGTATATCATGTCATTGCAATGATAACATCATAGTGTTATTACTCATTGTGATATCACAAATCCATAACTTTTGTGGCATTTTTATGTCAACATGACATTATATAATTCATTATAGAATTTGGAATCTATTAGCTTTTATGTCCAAACTAATCATTGATTTGATTTGTGACATCATCATAGCAGTAAAGTTGACATCATATCAACATCATCTGCTGTTAAGTCATCATTTTTTCACATGACAAAAACATTTTATGATGTCATCTACTGTTATGTTACTGAACACATAATTCCAATGTCACTATGACATCATCTGAAATTTGAACATCATTCTGAAGAATTTAAATGAAGGAATTTTCATTGCTATCCCAAAATTCCCCATCCTCTGGGCAATCTTGACCCAGAATAGCCTATGTTACTCACAAGGCAATGGGAAGTACCTAAGCAATATTTGGATCTTTGAGATTAAATGCAGAAATCTTTATTGAACATATTGTAAACTCATACATATATTAATAAATAATTTGACTGATATCATATCTTGATGAAGTCATCACAATATCACATTAATGTGATGCCATATATTGTTAAGTTGTCATGATGTCACACAACAATCATTTTGTAACATCATTTATTATTATATCATAATGATGTCATAGGTGTAATTATGACATCATCCTGAATTCAAATAAAATTCTGAAGAGCTTATATAGTATTCTTCTTGTTAATCCAAAATTTCACATTCCATGGGGCATTTTGCAAGTTTCATAATTTTCTGGAGGGTCAATCCCTATCTTCATGCAAAATTTAAAGTTCCTACAATGTTCAAAAGTCCCCAAACAATTCATGCAGACATACAAATATATATAATCCATTATCACTACCATCTATAGTATAGATAAAATAAATTTTCATATAAGATGAAAAATATTAAAGAACCTGATAAAAAAGAATTTATTATATGAATTTTTATAACAATATAACAAGTTTGCATTGAAAAGTCATTCAGTAAAAATACTATGTAAAAATTTAAATAATTTAAAATTAATATGTAAAGAATTGGAAAAGAGATTTGACAATTGTTTCATTGCGTTAATACAGAAGTGAATATTTAAGAATAAGGTAGTCTTACGATGGACGGAGGTGGAACTGTGTGTTCGTCTTGCCAACATTGCTGCAGTGAACCAGGTGTATTTTCAACATCAGGAAGCATCGAGGTTTTTCTTATTAACTGTAATTTTGATTATAGTTTGGCTGGTGATAAATATTATTATTAATTTAATGAAAGAAAGTTTGTTTTTGAGAATTGTTAAAGCGTTGCCTAAAATTTCAGAATTAAATTATAATTATGTAAAATTTGTTATGTATAAAATGGCCTGTAGAGGTCCTTTTATCCGTTCTTCCTATCCTGTTGGTTTTGTGTCGTCCAACATCTTGTGCATTACCTGGTTAAACTACATGGTGAAGAACTGAGTTGATTATTTTGTGGAAGGTGTTGTCCGAACCTTGTTTTATTTATTCATCGTGTGAAGTCAATGTGTTATACATCTCTTTTGGAAGGAAGGACTGTTGTTGTAATTCTTCTAATGTTATTAGTAAGTTATTATTTATAAATTTATAGTAATTAATAAAAAAAGAATGTTGTCTGTTATGGATGCAATGCTCTTTCTTATGAACTGGTTGTCCAGTGTTGACATTCACATTGAGATAATAATTCAAATGGAGCAACGTCAGCGACAAGACCTAAGAGAAAGAGGTCGAACTCAAAGTAATGACCATCAGGCACCTGGAGCAGGTCATTACAAATATATTAATACATTGCTACATAAAAATAGTTAAGCAAAACAGCACTAGAAGAAGGACATTGAAAAAAGACTAAATAAATCTTTAATGAAGAAAAAAATAACTAATCATACCACAATTAACCTATCTAGGCTCTCTTCAACAATACACAAAAACTCAACAATATAGTAGATAGCTCTAAAAAAAATTTAAACTTCTGTTGCCTTAGTAACTTAAACATAACAAATTGCATATACAATATTATATAATAAAACTTATATCTGTTTAAATACATTAATTAAACAAGATATTTACAATATTATACTAAAAAATAATAAATCATAAATATTAATATAAATACTTTTATAACAGAAGGGCTCAGGTAACATTTATAATACAGATACAGATAGTTTTTTTGCCAGATTTTGACTCTCTCTAGGTTTTAAAATATCACGTGCTTAACCCTTTCACTAACAAGTACTTTTCCAAATTAAGTCTAATTAATATTAAAAAAATAAAAATAAAATTATGAAATCTCACTTAATTTTCCTCATAATCTTTTGAAATTTTCATTATTTATTGCAGATTTCATTCTTTCTAACAATATAAGTACTTTTTTCTAATTCTAACAATATAAGTACTTTTTTGCTACATTTAGGAGATAACAAAAACATGATTTTTTTATATGAAAATTTAGACATCAAATGAAATAGTTGATATTTTTAAATAGTGACAAGTCTTCTGAACAAAATGAGTATTGAATGAAGAAATTTGGCTAAAATTTTCAGAAGTTATTGATAAAGAACTACAAGTTATGAAGTTGTTTATTAAATTTATGCCATATAATTATTAAAAAAATTATATGAGTTCATTGAATTATTGTCATTTTTTATTAATATTTCATATTATTAATTTGTTCTTACTTCAGCTATTCAGCTTTTAGCAGTAGTTTTTATAAATTTTTTATTTATATCAAATAATCCTAGCATATACAAAAATGACCTTATCTTGTACATGAACAGCTATAATATATTATCAGTTCTTCTAATTGAACTGCTGCTGGTGTATTGTAACTCCACACCCAATGCCATTTACTCACATGCAAAGTAGGCTTGACTGCAATTTACCCAGAAAGGAGTGGCTGCTATAAAGCAATAAAAGTGCCATACCCCTTTAAATGACCTGAAGATATTTACACTTCATTTTTTGCTATTTTCTCCTAAATTTTGGTGAAATTAAAACAAAAAAAAATGAACGAATAGTATACATTTTATTTTATTTTAACAGAATTAACTAATATTTTTTTATTATCTACAATATTTTTTAATTTTTAGATTTTTATAGTGTATTTTAAGAAAAATTGTTTTCCAAAAATTTCCAAAATATCATTTATTGAATCACATAATTGGAATTGAATAACATCAACCACAGACTAGCTGGATCTAATATTTAACAAATATTCTAATTTTTAGTATTATAGTTGGCTAATTTTTTACATATTAGATATATTTGATGGAATATCATTTACTTTTTAAATGAAAACCATTTTCTGAGAGAGACAGTTTAGCAACAATATGTTAATAAATCACTAAATTTTTTATTTTTGATCCAATTCAATCAAAATTTTTAGGACAGTTTGGAAAATAATGAACATACTTATATTAAATTTTATGAATAGTGACTGAATGATACAACCTGTAAAAGAAATCATAATGAAAAGACCTCATACTGCTTTCATTTTGGCCCTAGTGAGCTGCACTATTTAGAAAGCCTTAAATAACAAAAATAACATTTACATTCCAGAACTGTTCAAAATTGGTTGAACAATATCACTTATAGAGACTGCCTATTTTACATCTTTTAATTTTAGCTTAACTGGGCAAAATTTTTCAAATGATTTTAACTGAACTAAGATCTGCCAATAATCCAAATTTCGTCAAAAGTGTTTAAACAATATGCAATATAGAGGTGTTTACAGAAAACACACTTTCATTTCCCCTTTATTTTGACTCAATTGGGCTGAAATTTTCAGATTTCAAATAAGAAGTATCTATCTCCCAAATTTCAAAAATATCTGTTGAAGAATGCAAACTGTAGAAGTGTCTGGGGAAGAGGAGGAGGAGAAGAAGAAGAATGCTTTTTTGCAAATTTTTGCAATTTATAAATTGCACTAGTTCTATTATTAATTGGATGTGAAGCTTCATATTTGGTAACTCGTATCCTATAGGATACTTTCCTCAAATATAGTTGTCAGATTAAGAATATTTAATTTAGGACCAAAGTTATTATGAACTGAATTTTGACTGTAATGACTAATAATCAAGTTAACTGACTGTAATGACTCCAATAATAACAGACAGTTAGTAATTACTGTATTTGTCATGAATCACTGCCATATTTCTTGATAAAAAAAAATTTTTAATTTTTTTTTGAGAAATACTGTAGGAAAAGCTTCAGAAATAGAATCAAAAATTATTTAAAATTTAACTGAAATAAGTTGTTTATTTTTTTATTGGAAAAGATAAAATATAATCAAAAAATTTTGAGAGATTGATTATTGAGATAAACATTGTTTTAAAGTTATGAGAAACACAAAAAGTACATTGTATTCAAATAATTTTTTAAATAGTATTGTTACTCACCACTAGAATTATTTGAATTCGAATTGGGTTCTGTTTGATCAGATGGACTCAAAACTCCTTTAATGATATCTTCAACATCTTTTCCATCCATTTGAGGTAATCCTAAAAAAATATAAAGAAAATGCCTTTAACTATTCTTGTAGAATTTAAAAAGTAATGAAGTTATAAATGTTTTATTGATAAACTGTGATGAAATAATCTTGTACTTTCCAATAACATTACTGAGATATTATTTATTATAGCAAGCATTTTCTTTATTATGGAATATTTGTCAAGAATGAAATAAAAATCAGAAAAAAATTACTTAAATTTATTATGATATTCACTTATTAATAATTTATCCATTTGAACAATGTGAAAACAAAAATAATTCTTTGGCACACCAAACAATTACTGTATTTTTGTTTTCACATTGTTTTAGTTTATACTGAAAAACAGGGTCACTTTGCCTGTTGGAGTAACTTTACACACTTTGGAAAAATAAATTTTGCCGGCTAATAGTAATTACAGAAATTGCTACCAGTCACACTGCAACGCATTAAATCTTGTCTATCGGATGTTATCAACAATGACAAAAAATGATTAAGCATGTGGCAACAGGTTATTAGGTGATAAAGTATTTTATTTGAAAAATAATCAAAAGAGGAGATTTTTTTAAGTCTGAAAACTTTCATCTGTGGAGCAATTTTCAGAAGCATGAAAGTTTTTTAATTATTGATATTTCTTACTTATATAATGAATATTTATAGAAACTTTAGTTTTGATTTTAAACCTTTCCGGAAATTTTTTATTTTGCTGGGCAATGTCATCTCTTTATCCATAGGAAATTTGGTGAGACATTGCCCAGCAGAATTTCTTAGGAAATTTAAAGCATGTCAACAGGTAGTGTTCTCTAAACATGCAATTTGAAAGGTCTATAATGTTTTTAATCTATGATTATTATTATTATTATTATTATTATAATTTATATACATTATATATACCACACATTATTATAATGTTTTTAACCTATGGTTTCATTTTGTTTCAAAATTGAAAATGCCAAGAAAATATAAACTAAAATTGGATCACCACTCTTATATTTGGTACTTTCCTACAGATCTTAGTGCACCGGTGGAAGATGATGTAGTAGAGGACTGTCTATAAGGCAAGCTGCAATCAAGTATAGAATATCAAGAAAAATTATATGCAACAAAATCAAGCATAAGCATTCTAAACTTGATGATGGACAGACTATATCAGGGCTGCCCAACCCATCAATCGCGAGCTACCAGTTGATCGTGACAAGCTTTTTAGTCAATCATAAAAGTCCGACCATCTTCCGATCAACTCTCTTGTTAAACTTCCCCTTTACAATACATAATAAAGGTTTTTATTGAAACAAAAAAGTGAGGTTATCCCTACGTGTTTTCATTATTTGATCTTTTATCGTTTATTAAGTAATAGCAGATTAGATCAATTGGTAGAATATAATAATATATCAAAAACAATAAAAGAAGATTATTTCGATGAGTAAGCAACAGTTTGTTGGACAAATGCGTTTACAGGTTCAAATGTCTTTTCTTTCTTTATTACAACACTTGGTTTTAGACAACAATATATCGTTGATTGGCACTAAAAGTGTTAACTTTATTAAAAAATAAACTTCTTCAATTATTTATAATTTTTTTATTTTTTAGCCATAATTACGAAATGTAGAAAAGACATATTAAAACTTATCATTACCATGATGAATGGGAACATGATTTCTTTTTTTCCATGGTTAATGCCAAATACTCTTGTCTAATACTCATATTAACCCTAATGAGGGGATTAACCATTTCAAATTAACCAAACAACATAGCCAAACTTCCCCTAAAATACTTAAACTATATTGCAAAGTCGCAAATTTTAACGAATAGCAACAATATTAATTCTAACTAAACCTAACAGTTCTCATGACTCTGCAATCCAGAGTTCGTCCTGAGCTCAGGTCTTTAACTAAATTCTAATTTAAGATTAATTAACTTCAAAACAATCTAACAACAATTAACATTTAACTGGCAAAACAAAACCAGAAATTTACAACTAGAAGTAATAAATAACTGTTAGATTGAAAACAACAAGACAATGTTAGAACTTACATGAAATAAATTGAATAAATTCTCAAACAAGTTAGATAACAAAAAATATAAATTTATTAAACTCAAAACACTTACAAAACTGTTAATAAATTCTTTATTGGAACTATACTAAAGCAACAATCAATAAATTAACAAAACTTGTTTAATCCAACTCATATATCAAAAATCCAATTATTCACAAGAAATAAACCTTAAATACTACTTAAATTCTACTATCTCCACCACCAATACAAACTTCAAACAATTGCACAATTATTCACAAGAAATAAACCTTAAATACTACTTAAATTCTACTACCTTCACCTCCGATACAAACTTCAAACAATTGCAGACATTTACAAGAATTCGAATGTCACTTAGCCAATCTTATGTTGATACAACACCTCCGTGAGTCGTTGGTTGCGTTGGCTTTTATATCCGAGTGACGTACAGTCCCATGTTGCTTAATTTACCTAAATATACGTAACATGTTTAAACTTATTAGCTTACAGAGTTATCAATTCATGTTATCCCCTTTACAATTTTATTCTATATGAACAAAGCCTCAACACAAGATCATTCTTATAATAATTCTCATATCAAATCAGTGGTAAAATTTAGATTAGGTGATGACGTCATTACCCGGACAGCTCTTCCAGAGGACAGTTCCCGATTCCGTAACATATGATTGCTAACTACGACGGAGAAGGTGGAAGTAAGTCAACTCATAAACTAAAATATATCATAATACGTAAGGTGGAAGTAAGTTAACTCGTAAACTAAAGTATAATACGTTAGATATTAAGAAAATAACGATAAATGATAGTGCATAATAAAATAAAATAGGACAGGTCAGAGTTAACTTCCTCACAATATTAATGATTAAACTAATTTTTTTTTTAAATTATAGTTTAATTATTAAATACTAGATGGCACCATCTTAGTACTAAATTCTAAATTTAATTAATTATTAGTTCAACAGATGGTGGCACCATAGCTTTAATTCAAAAAACATCGTTAGAAAAATTTAATTTAAACTTTGTCTGCCAGGGAAAGTTTGGCTATGTTGTTTGGTTACTCTTGTCTAATATGTAATTCAGTTGTTGCTATTCCCAAAAAAGAGAAATATCAAAAGACATTTTCGAAAAATGTTCTCCAAAAATTTATAAATTATTAATTTATATTTCTATTTTAACCTACTATTATGAAAATGAATATCCGAAAGACTCCAAAATATGAGGAAAAATTATAGATTTAAAATCGAACTTACATTCACCACAAAATATGTTCATAAAAATTAAGATTATCTCTTTTGTCATATAATCCAAATTTTGAATCAATTGCACAATCTAAACAATGCCAAATATCGCATTAAAATTTTTGCTTATGTATCCATATATTCGTAGTTATTTTCATATTTTCATGTTGTGAAGAATTGTTTATTTTACTTAATAAACTTTGAATTATATAAACAACATTGCTATTTTTGTACTTTTATTCCCTGGATATCAGATCACTATATCGCTCCAGTGAAAAAAGTAGCTCACAATCATAAAAAGGTTGGGCATCCCTGAACTATATTTTCACAGCAAGAGAAAGCTGAAATTCTTCGCCATATTTTGATTATTTTTTGTTATTTTCTTTAAAAAATACTTTAGTGTTTTCTTTTCTTTTTTTGAAAAAAAAATCCAGTTTTGCACTACTTTTATAGTTAGTGGATGTTCTCTCACATCCTTTTGGAGTTACATTGCTTAAAAACTTGTTATAATCTTGTTATCAATGAAAAACAGGAGGGTGGCAAAGTGACCCCTATATGCCAGGTGACATTGCCCGCCATGTTTTTATTTTTTTAAAAACAGGGTAGGAAACAAAACAATATAATTATGCCAAAAATTAAATCTACAGACCTTGTACCAAATGTACGAATTTTTTATTTTTCTTAATTCATTCGGAAATATATACATTTTTGAGCTGAACTTGAAAATTGGGCAAAGTGATCCCAATTTATCAGTAATAAAATAAAATACAGTAGAAGCCACTTATTAGAATCACTTTGGGACCGATCTATTTTGATAACAATAACCGATTGATAACATTAAATAGTGCATGTCAAAACAGTATAATTTTTGATTTTTTTATTATATAGTATATACCAGGGGTCGGCAACCTTTTTGCTAGGAGGGCATATTTCAGAAATGCCAGAACTCAGCGGGCAACCATGTGTCAAATTACTTTCTGAGACCAAAAAAAAAATTTCAACTCAATATATATATTACATATTTTTTAATACATAAAAAAACAATCATAATATTAATAATCAATGCGATATTTGACATTGCATATCTGTGGCCAACTGATTGTAATGTGGTACATAAGTAGAATTCCCAGTTCTTAGACACTGGTCCAAATGAGTGTCAATGAGGCTTGACCAATACTTTGATTTTAAATATTTCATATTAGAAAACAAAGATTCACAAGCATATGTCGACGCACAAAGAGAGTTCACATCTTAACAAAGGAAAGCTGTTTGTATTTGTTAAATTCCAAAAATTTTCTTTAT
The DNA here is from genome assembly GCA_000484575.1 of Olivierus martensii. Taxonomy (NCBI): domain Eukaryota; kingdom Metazoa; phylum Arthropoda; class Arachnida; order Scorpiones; family Buthidae; genus Olivierus; species Olivierus martensii. Next base: position 14,683 of record AYEL01088770.1, on the reverse strand, counting down.
TATGTTGTACTTTTAATTCAATATCATTTGTTATATTAATAATTTCCAATTCTAAGTCTTCCTTATTGGAAATATTAAAATATGTTGCAATTTTATTAGTCAAATCGTCTTCTGTGTGAGAGAAAGGATTAATAAAAAACGTACAGAATGTCTCCAATTCATAGAATTCTTGAAATCTGGTATTAAATTCTTCCAATAAGGAATCAAAATGCTCGGAAAATTGATGGGTGTTAGCATTTCCATTGCAATAATTTTCTATTACCATTTTTAAATTTGAGAAATGTGATAAATATTCTTTTTCCATATGAGATTTCCAAAGTACCAATTTAGCTTTAAAAGCATTACCGTACTTAACATATTAGCAACATGATGATTTCTATCTTGTAGTTTCAAATTTATTTCATTCAAATTTACCATTAAATCAATTAGAAAGCCAAACTTAACTAACCAAGGAATTTGCTTTAATTCTAAACAGATTTCTTTCTGGATAATAGAAATTCTTTTACCTGCGGTAATAAATTTAAAAACTGCTCAAGTACCTTTCCTCTACTTAGCCACCTCACTGCTGTGTATGTAATAAGATCTTCAAATTCTGAACTATCTTCTTGCAGAAGTAATTTAAATAATCTGTGTTACATTGACACTGCTCTTATTGAATTTATCACTTTTGTTACTGTACAAATAATATTTTGAAACGGAATTACTTTTGAATATAATACTTCTTGATGAATAATGCAATGATAGGATGTGAATTTTGGAAATGTCGGATCTATCTTACAAAGCCCAATGAAACCATCACTGCTTCTTTTCATTGCATATGTGCCATCTGTTGTAATTGCAGACAATTTTCCTAAAGGAATATTATTTTCCTCCAAATACTTTTTAAAAATTGAATAAATATCGTTACCTCTGGAATAACCCTTTACAGGCAGAATTTTCAGAAATTCTTCTTTTACAGAAAAGTCATCAAAAACCATCTTTATAATAAAACATATTTGAGAAATGTCCGAGATATCGATGGACTCGTCCTCTTGCAATGAAAAGAACACACTTCTTTCAATATCATTATTCAACTGTGACTCAATATCAGTAACCATCATTTTGATTCTTCGAGTTACTGTTCTTGCTGATAATTGAATGGAATTTATTGCAGTTATCATTTCATTTTTATTTTTATAATCATCGAGAAGTCTTTCTGCAGTTAACAACATGGCTTCTTTAATAATTTCTCCTTCTACAAACGGTTTCATTTTCTTTTCCATAAGTGTGCAATTTGGAAAGAGGCAGAGGTGGCTTTTCTCGACTGAGAAATCTGTCTGACAAATAAATTCTGCTGTCCAGTTAAATTAAGTTTTAGTTCCAAAATTTTTTTCTTCCTAATTTTTGAGTTTATTGGAAAATTTGTATCAAAATTTTTATGAGTAGTGATATAATGTCTCTCCATGTTACATTTTTTAGGAATCGCTACACTTGAGTTGCATAATAAAAACACAGTTTTTTCTTTATAATAAATAAAAAAAAACTGTTCTTCCCCCTTAACATTAAAGTTATATGTTTTCTGCTTCTTATTTCCTTTTTCCATGGCAGCTACAATAATAATAAAAATAAATAAAAGCATTTATTCAGTTATTCGGAAAGTAATTTTGGTTTTTTTTTCATGAAAAAGAAAAACCGTATTTAAAGCTAGCTGTATTTCAAATGTCAGCTATCAAAGTATATAATGATACATAATTTATAATAATAAAAATTGATTATAATAAAATTGACTGGTCAAAATTAAAACTAATTTTTCCGATGGTAAAAAACAAAATTACTTTCCGAATAGCCTAATAATTAAACAGTTTCATGCATACTTACAAGTCCAAATAGAAATGACAAATTAATGTACGAATAGAGTTTTTGTATGAGAACAGATTATACCGATGATCTTGCTATCGAAAGTAGGGATGTATTGGAGAAAAAATAGAACAAGCGTTAACTGTAAGAAGGGATTTTTTATTCTAACAAGAACAACAGAATTCCACTACTAATAAAGAAGGAAGTAATTTACACCAGATGTTAAGATGGAGACTAGAAAACATAAACACACGAGAGAGGTTGAATCGCTAGTTGGAATATGGGATGTTCCAATAGTTTGCACTTATTTAATATTTAAAATTTTTTAAATTTAGAGTTTAAATATTATTTGAACGGTGGGCACCTAAAAATCGCTTCGCAGGCACTTTGGTGCCCGCAGGCACCACGTTGCCACGTTGGTATATACTGTACTTTGCTATTATATATAGTGTAATCTCAACTATAAAGTTTCAGCTCGTTAAGAAGAAAGAACTATATTTTTTAATAAATCTACTGTTATAAACGAGTTGTTTGTAACAATTTTATCCTGCTTAACGAGCTGAAACTTTATAGTTGATAAACTGTGAGCAGTGTAATACAATGACAGATGCTATCAGTGTAATCTCTATTCCTCGTTTTCGTCGAGACTCCCAAAAAACTATGGATACGAGAAAATGATAGATGTGGAGATATAAAAAATAAAAATGAAAATTAGATTAAAAGGTAACGCTAATAATAATAATACAAAGATTTATTGAACTTTATACTATATATTATGTAATCAATTAAACGATAGTGAAGTGTGAAATGATTTACACTTAATGTTGCCAATTCCAGTTTATGGAAAATCACAAAGAACTAGAGCATTAGTGTGAGACCGCCAGGTGGCACATAACAGGATTTAAGTTGACAGGTCAGGAATTAACCTTTTGAGCAGTTGTGGGCTTCACGTAGGTCAGACGAGAGAATGACAGAATGTTCCAACACAGAACTGACTCAGACAACAACTTTAACAATTATTATCATGTTTATTGCGAGAGAGTGTTCTTTACAAGTTGTTAGTTACATAGATCACCCAAGGAGGAGGAATACCTTTGTTCTTTTGACTTCAACAGAATACAAGAGGATGCTCTGCTTCCTTTGACGACAATTTCTGACTTATTGACAGAAGTTTCTTAACTTTGTTTTGTAGTTCACTAGTTTCTTGACAATTTGCCTGTCGATGTTCGGTTTATCTCGTTGATGTCAGTACCTCGAAGGTCTGTTCAAGATCAGCTTTCAAGAGGTCTTCGAGAAAGAGGAGAAGGTAACTCCTTCTTTTCGTGGATGAGACTCGATTGCCTAACTAAATCCGAGAAGACTGGTTCCTCTCATTTTCCTCTGCCTCCCTCCTCCTCTGAAAATCCCCTCTATCAAGCAAATGTCCGCTGTGCGGGCAAGGGATTTCCTACAGAAGGGGGCGTATTTGGTTTGATAATTAGAAATGTCCCGTGTTGATCTGGCTTCTTTTTCCCTAATTTTGTGTGGATGCAAAACTCAGATAAAGTTCTGTTTCCTTTAACGAAACAACTTTTATTTCGTGCTTGTAAGATAAACTTTTAATGATTTGACTGGTATATTTTGCTGTGGGTGATTTTAGTTAGTATCCTCCTCACTTGGGAGATGATTATCAACATTTTAATTATTCAGAATTAAATATTTTTATAAAAGGAAAGAAAAAAAATTACAAATATCAAATTCCCGACAATTATCATGCATTCCGACTCCGTCGGTCATGGCATGTCTCCACACTAGTAAGAAAATTATTAATAATCCTAATTAATCTGCCATATTTAATCCCTTGATTCTTTAATGGAATTTTAATGATTTGAATTAATTTAAACTAATTTTTAGCACCATCTCGTAATTAGAATATTTATTATTTTATTAAATCAATGAGTGGCGCCATCTATTAATAATTAATTAAACTAGAATTTTAGCTAATTTATCTGAAGAAAAAAATCCGCCTTGGCCTGGGATTGAACCGGAGACCTTTGGGCTAATGTCCCAACGTCATACCGCTAGGCCACAGAGACCAACGAGCAGATTAATTCTCCAGACAGTTATATTAATTTAGAAGTAATTTTTGATTATCATTATCAGACTTTGCCAATATATCTACTCCTGACTGGGCTAAATTTAGAAAAAGAATTTTTGCTTTAAAAGCCAAAGATGGGAAAGTAATTAAAAACCAAGAGGATATCTTAAAATGTGTTGAAGAATTTTATTCCGATTTGTATAGAGATGCTAATAATAGTCATTTGGTGCAAGATTCAAAGAGTAAGATACCACCAATTTTGAAACAAGAAGTTCATCTTGCCATCATGAAAATGAAAAAAGGGAAAGCACCAGGAGGAGACGGCATCAGAGTACATATATTATAAGGAAAAGGAGAACAAGTAGAAGACATACTAACAGATTTATTTAACATGTTTAAAACAAAAAGATGTATCAGAAGATTGGAAGAATATCATAGTTATTCTTTTGCACTAGAAAAGTGAAAGAGAGGATATCTCTAATTACAGGCCTATCAGTCTTTTATCTGTGCTGTATAAAGTTTTTACTCGCATTTTGGCAGATATGAAGCACATCCAAGAGAACAGGCAGGATACAGTATTATGGATCACATTTTTGTATTGCAAGAAGTTGTGGAAAGAACAAATGAGTACGAAATTCCACTTTGTTTAGCATTAATCGATTATGAAAAAGCCTTTGATAGTGTTAAGACATCAGCTATGCTAAATACTTTGGCTAATACTGATATTGATTCAGGCTATGTTGATATTTTCAGCAAAATTTACAGTCAAGCATCAGCAAGAAGTAGACTGCATAAATACAGAGAGAAAATTAAAATAGGAAAAAGTGTTAGACAAGGCAATACTATTTCACCAAGACTGTTTTCTGCAGTCTTTACAGAAGTAATCAAAAAAATGGATTAGAACAAAACTGGTCTCAAAATTGATGGAGAATATTTAAGTCATCTATGATTTGCTTATGATATAGTTTTGTTCGCTTCGAATCCAAGTGAACTACAAAATATGATACAAAGCTTGGACACAGAAAGGAAGAAAGTAGGACTTAGAATAAACATATGTAAAACTAAGGTCATGTACAATAATTTTGTTGATCAACAGAAGGTAAAACTAGAAACTAGTTCTAGAGGAAGTGAGTAGTTATATTTACCTTGGACACTCTAGATCAGGGGTGTCTAACCTGGTTTATGGAAAAGTGGTCCCTTGCATTTTGCCCCAGCACATTTCACCCCCTATAGATAATGAGTAGGATACAAAATTGTAAATATAGTCAACTCTCAATATTTTGACTTTTTATTGAAATTCCAGCCCCTTTAGTGAAGATTCAATGTTAATGGTCTGTGATTGTTTACAAATTAAACCTAATTATCAATAATTAGGAAAAATTAAAATGTAAAATCGTCGCAATTTTCATTTAAATTTTTTGATAATTTTACAATTTATTACGTTTTTTTATCGTCTTTCTAAAGATGTAAAATTTTTTCCGAATTTTATTTCTTTCATAATTTTTTGTTCATTATATGAGATTGGAGAAAACATGATTTTTCTATATGAAATCTTAGCCATCTAACAAAATGTTTGACATTTTTGATAATGGCAAGTCTTATGAATAAAATAAGGTATGAATTTTCGGTAAATAATAAACTGTAAAGAGGATGATATGAATTGCTTACTCTGTAAACTAAGAAATTTGAAATTGTTGCATGAATAATGTAAATGAGACAAGCTTGGGACTGGTAAAAGTCACTAAATAAAAACACATGCATAAATTAGATAATATTTTAAAAAAATTATTGTTAATAATCAGTTACAGTGTGTAAGTAGTTCAGTCAAATAAATTTATATTTTATTATTTAAAATTTGGAAGTAGACTTGTTATAATGATATTGCACTTGTTAAATAGTTAACAAATTAATTAAAGATGTAAACACTTTTCGATACAGTATTAAGTATTTACAAAATACCATACACCAAAAAATGCTTCCTCGTTATATAGGAGATTTAAAGCAAAATAAAATATATGCAGTTTAATCAGTTGTAACGTTGAGAAAACAAACTTTCCAGAAACATAAAAATGGGTAAAAGCACATCTGTACCTCTCCTATCTGTGCTACTATACGAATATGATATCACTGCAATTAAAGCTACTATGGTAACAAGACCTAAATAAAAAACAACAAAAAAAAAATTATTTCGACGCATATTAATATTAACTGATTTACGGTTAAGGATAATAATAATAACAACGAAAAACATAAGTAAAAATATAAACAAGACAAAATAAACAAAATACAAAAGTCGCGATGCGAACTGAATGTCGCGAGGAGTTACTTTTCATTCAGGTTAGGTCTTCTGATTTTGTGTCATCTGTAGTCAACAATAGTTCAGTTTTTAATTTATCTCCTAACTTAAAATGTAGTATGAATTAACGCATATCAAAAGAATAGTCGAAGATTTTTAAAATCATAATCTGATTGATTACCTTAGAGGCAATGCATACAACTTTGAGCTTTAAACGATAATAATGTGCATTTATTATATTAAACCAAAATAAATTAGAATTATGAATAACTTGGTGTATTATTTACATTTTGTAGCCTATTCATTATCTACAGGGGGCAAAATGTCCTGGGGACGAAAGATGCTGGGTGCAAAATGTGGGAGGCAAAATGTGAGGGTCGAATTGTGGGAGGCAAAATGCAAGGGGCCGCATTTGGAGAAAAAAATTGTCTTGGGCTGCATATTAAATATACTAATTCCAACGATAGTTGGTAGGCAGCCAGATGACCATGTGGTAATGTGACCATGTGGCATGCAATGCAGGAGGATCTGTGTCCAGCATCTCCTAAAAAGTTTTTCGGAATTCCAGCCCAGCCTGGCAATCCCCGTCCTTAATCAAGCAGTTTCCCTCCACAGGTATAGCTGCAGCCAGTGGTTGGAATTGGCCCTGCCCCTTAGTAATGTCAGAGATTGGAAAGGGGATGTAAAACAACAACAACAAAAAACAGACAGTTAAGCAAAAAAGTTAGTGAATAATGTGCAATATATGATACCATTATGACAAATAAACAAAAATGTCGTAATATAATAATCTTTGACTTCTTTTCATTCAGAAATTTTTTAAATCATTGAGCAGTTAAGAAATTTTAAATACTGAAATAAGAATATTTTAGAAAATGAAAACAGGAAATGTAGATAGGTATTTAAATAATAATAACTTCATTAAGTACACAAAACTCTCAATGTTTTAAAGAAGTTTACGATTTTATATTGGGCCGCATTCAGTACAGCGGTGGGCTGCATGTGGCCTGCAGGTTGGACAGCCCTGCTCTAGATGGAGATCATATGCCAGAAATAAACAGGAGAATTAAATTAGCTTGGAGTGCTTTGGTAGAAATAACTTAATTTTAAAAGGAAGAATGCCACTTTGCTTGAAAAGAAAAATTTTTTATAAATGTATTCTGCCAATTATAACTAATGGATCAGAAATTTGGACACTAATGAAAAGAGCTATTCAAAGGCTGCAAACAACACAAAGGAGTATGGAAAGATGCATACTGGGGATAACTAGAAGAGAGAGAAAACGCAATATTCGGTAAGGAATCAAACAAATGTTATAGACATAATCCAAAAGATAAAAAAGCAGAAGTGGACATGGGTTGGACATATAATAAGAATAAATGATAGTAGATGGATAACTAAAGTACTTCACTGTATACCAAGGGATAAAAAAAGGGCCAAGAGACCACATTACAGATGGAGAGATGAGATTGTTAATTTTACATCAAATTATTGGAACAGAGAGGCTGTAGACAGGAAGAACTGGAAATTGCTTGGAGAGACCTTCATCCTGCAGTGGATTGATAACAGTTGATTATGATGATGATACATTCAATCTGTCTTTTTAAGAAAAAAAACCAAATTACTTTATCATCATTAACTGTAATGAGATACTGAATCTTTTAATATGTTTGTTATCGTAATTTGCATATTCTACATCAGATAAAAAAAAATTCTCTTTGGTTGGAAATTGTTACAAAATATGCATATAAACCATAGCAGAGAACATGATAAAATTAGAAGATGAGAGTTAATTTGAATAATATGCAATTTAATACCATCAAAAAATTGGAGAATGCTTCTGGGGGTCATATTTTATTGCCCTTGTTTGCAAGCCACTCCCAATGACACACCTCCAAATGGACTACTCAGCTTACAAAAGCCACCTCTCTGTTTACAAATGAAACAGGAACTGCATTTGTTTTGACATAGGGAAAGGATTTAGAGTTGTCTGAAATACGATCTCTTGTTTGTTTATATAATTTTGAAAAGGAGATATCAAATTGCATAATAATTTATTAAAAAACAACAACATAATATAGAAAAATAACTTTTTCTGCATTATAGAGTAGAGACTTGCCAGAAATAAAAACTTTAAACAATCAGAAAATATAGATTAAAAAATAGCAAAAATTTTATAATAAAAACTTCAAGCTGACAGGCTGCATGAAATTTGACACTGTTGGCAAACATGACACCACTACTAGGTTAAGTGAGTGGAATCAACTATCAATATATTAATGTAAGCATATTGAATTATTAACTAAATATTAACTTACCACTATCACCAACCATACTATCTAAATTGAAATGAGGACTAAGAAGAACTGAATCAATGTTTTCTGACAATGGATCTTCTTTATTATTTGATATTTCACTTTCTTCTTCATTTGATTGCTCACTGTTTATTGCTACTGATGTTATGTCATCCAATGCTATTAAAAGATATAAAATGAAAATATACTGAAAAAATTCAATATTAACTTGTTTAATTGTCAATTTCTATCAGACAAAATCAAGAAGTTTTAATTACACTTTCATGATACCCAACTGAAATACTTATGGAAATTAATATGTCAGACACAATAATATCCATAAATTTATTAAGAATTCGAATATTTAGATAAATTATGATATTTTCATCATGGTTTAGGATATTAGCTTTAAAATTTCAGAATATCTTTCTGCTACATATTCTCAAATACTATAAATAGATTCTACCTTTGGCAAATTTGGCTCAGTAAACGAATTCTCTATACTTTGATTTTCTTTTATAAAAATATTATTTTTCAATAATTCCTGTTTATTTTTCTCATTTTTTATTTTAAAAAGTTTTTCTTTTTTGCTCAATTGTTCATGTTTTATTGAATTGCAATATTGATCATTTCCTCAGCCAATAATCCTTATTTTTCATCTGATATGTTCCTATTTTATCTTCTATACTAAATATATTAAGAAATAAAAAGATAAGGATATTTAGCATAAACATCATTTTCTGTACTAAGCTGGCTATCAGTAGTAGAAATACCCACTTCTATTTGTTTTATAACTTATACCATATTTTCAAGAAATTTATTCACTTTAATCCATATAATAAAAATACAAATAATATCTAATTTCTGTTTGTATAATAAACAGTGTTTATATTTTTAAAAGAATTTAAAAGTAATAAACTATTTATTGCAATTTCCTTCATGTCATATTCATATGAATGTTTGACGTTAAAGTAATGGAACTTGAAGATCTTCAAGAGCACAGTATTGATGCAGTGTTTTCATCAATAATAAAATAGAGTTTATGAAAAAATCATTCAGATAGCTTTAGAATTTTATATATTTTTTTTATATGATGTGAAAATCATATACAGTAAAACCTGTCTAAGCTGGAATCACAAGGGACTAGAAAATTTTTCCACTTTATACAGTTTTCACTAAAAAACTGACATTCAATGCTTTTTACAATGCATTATTATTGCAATAGTACATATTTTGGTAAGGCATTTCTATTGCAATAGTACATATTTTGGTAATGCATTACTATTGCAATAGTACATATATTACAATATTATTATTATTGCTATAGTATATATTTTATTATTGCATGTTTTGCAGTAATGCCCCGACTTATGTAAATCTGATTTACATAAATTTGGAGACACATAATTTCTAATCCTGCCCCCTTGTTTACTTATTTCATTTGGTGATTTATTGATTAACAGTCTTTAAATTCGTTAATTACAACTACATATTATAAACTTTTATAATTTGTTGTTTTCTTGGTAATAAAACGCCAATTAAGCACCTAATACATATGTACCTGAAATCCTACATATTATAAATCTTTAAAATTTGTTGTTTTCTTGGTAATAAAGAGCCAGTTAAGAACTTAATACATATGTACTGTACCATTTCAGGTACATATGTACGTGACCCGAATTACGTTATGCTTCCCTGTCCTATCTATTACGTAACTCCGGGATATTACTATCTTGTAACGGAGGCATGTAGAAGCTTCAAAATTAGTAAGTATGATTTATAAAAAAAAAAATATCTTCAAATAAATGAACTCTTTGCCTTTAATGTTTTCATATATTTTGCGAACAGACATACATACAAAAGGATAAGAAAATTGAATACAGTAATACTCCGATTTACGTAAACCCGACTTATTGTAAATTCGGAGATACGTAACTTCTCATCCTGCCTCTCGCCCACTTGTTTGTTTCTCATTATATATGTATGTGTACAGTACATAGTTGATTTGCTCATTTATTGATTAAGAGTCTTTAATTAAATTACATATTATAAATTTTTATAATTTGTTGTTTTCTTAGTAATAAAGAGCCAGTTAAGAACCTAATACATATGTACTGTACCTGAAATTAGATTTGAGAATCTGTAGGTACTCCGACTTACGTTATGCTTCCCGGTCCCACTTATTACGTAACTCCGGGGTATTATTGTATATAAGATTTTTAAAATATAATTAAAACTTTAATATAGATTAGACTAAGTATGTTATCTTAATTTCGACTGAAGAAATTATAATCAAACTTTAATTTCGAGAAGAAAATTCAGAATATAAAATCATAATAAGCAGTACTATAAATAAATATATCACTTATATTTGGATATACTGTATTATTATTTTTTAAATAATATTGTTTATTTTAAAAATAACAATATAGAATATTGCTAATTTTAAATTATTCAAAATAAATAACAATATTTTATATTGTTATTTTTTCATCATTCACCAAGACTATTATAAACAAAATCTAAGATATGGTGTTCTTAATGATGTTTAATAATCATTTTACATTCATGTTTATGCTATTATCTACAAATTTCGAGAGTAAATTGACTTTTTGCATTCGAAAAATTGTTTGAACATGTTGTTTTCTCGATAATTTTTATGTTTAAGCAATTTATAATATTAGAAATGATTAAAAAATATTTTATTTTATTGTTCAATTTTTATTGTCTTATCTAGGTTAGTAAGCTACCTTTTAATAAAATTATGGACTTTTGAACATTCCAACACAATTTATATAAACGGTTGACAAAATTTCAATAATTTAATATGTTAATTATATTTTCTATGTATTCCTTAGGTTCTGTTAAAATACAGTATGTAGAAAAGTAACCTAATAACTTTTTTAACATTTATCATCTCAAGAGAATTGACTATTTCACACTATAATATTTATTAATGTTATTATTAATAAGTTTTATTTTTTATTCCTCCTTATTTTAAGTAAGTAGTAAAAAATTAAAGAAAATTTTGCTATTAAACTCCGGATTATTAGCAAGTTCAATATATTAGTACTTCTAAAAAATTAAAGAAAATTTTGCTATTAAACTCCGGATTATTAGCAAGTTCAATATATTTTCAGTACTGTATTGCATTTATTTCTAACACATATAGAAGTTCTATTTCGCAGTAATCTATGCTTAGATTTTAATCAAAAACAGTTTCAAATGCAGTACATGATTTTTTTAGAAAATACAGTTTATGCTGAATAAATAAGCTTATAGGGCTGGCAATATCAATGTTTAACAGTAAATTTCAAAAAATAAAATATATTTGCAATGTATATGAAAATTCAATTTCTTTTATACGTGTTAAAGAACTGTACTGCATAGTATTTGCAAAAATATAACTCACATTTCCGAAAAAATTTGTTTAAAGTTACATTAACAATATAAAGTATATGGCTTAAGTTATTAAATTTATTTCAGAACTTTAATATTTTATGTGGATAAAGCATTTTTTTTACATATGAAGTTTAACGCCAGTTTCCATCGTGTGGGTACTTAAATGGCTGGGCATTTTGTCACTCTAACGAGCTGCCCACTGTTATGGTAGGGGTTAACTATCAGGTAGAGGATGATGTTTTCTAATTATGGTAATATTTGGAAATTTGAAAAAAAGGCCAGGCGCGAACCTCTCCTGAAAACATCTGAAGGTGTTGGATCCGGAAATTGAACGTGGATCCTCCAAGGTAGCAGCACAAAAGGCAAGGTAGCCAAGGTAGCTAGCATGTTTTCACCGCGGCCATCCAACCGATCCAAATAAAATATTGTACATAGTAAAAATAAAATAATAATATCCAGATATTTTAATTTAGTAGGAATGTTCGTATATTATCTTTTTGATAGGATCAAATCCAAATAATGTCATACTGAGAATTATTGATATATACACCAGCGGTTCACAACTTTTTCATAAATGCGTACCTCTAAATTCAAAAATTTCAGTACCACCGACAAAAATATGCCTCGTATACAAATAGGAAGTCAAGATTATACAGATACCATTGGTTGATAACCGCTGATATATACTGTACTCATATATAAAAAAGGAATAAGCGTGTGGTGTCCATGTTTCTGCGCATGTGCAAACTCCCTACCAGAAGTGTCGGTGGTGTCCATGTTTCTGCGCATGTGCGAACTCCCGCACCAGAAGTGTTGGGCGTGTGGTGTCCATGTTTCTGCGCATGTGTGAACTCCCGCGCCAGAAGTGTCGCCGTTACTATTTTCTCTCTCTTTGAATCTTTAATCGCGTCTTTTAGAAAACTAAATCCCAATCTCATTATAAATTTACGCCAGAAGTGTCGCCGTTACAATTTTCTCTCGCTTCGAATCTTTACTTCCAGAAGTGTCGCCGTTACTATTTTCTCTTGCTTTGAATCTTTAATCGGTTTAGAAAACTAAATCCCAATCTCATTATAAATTTTGCTTTAATTTATTATAGTTTACTCCCTATTTATGTTTGTATACTTCTTTTTGTTATTTGACTTCAATTTCTGTATTTTTCGATCGAAAAATGTGTCGACTGCAGATAACACAAAAATTACTTTATTATTTAAATTTTTGTGTTATTTTTAAAATACAGTATAACTAATATTAAACAAACAATCAGCTGATTTGGAAAACCGTTAGATATTTCCCGCCATAATCTAGGATGCCAACTTTCGTATCGATCGTCAAGCATGGTATAGGTTGCTTTGTTTCTCTGATAAGTTAAAATTTATAAATTTTTAAATAAAACTAATTTATCGAATTTTATGTTTGGATAAACAGCAAAATCATATTATTTACAAGGGGCCAAACTTTCCCAAAGTTTCAAGATATCTGTAGAAAAGAAGTAAGAATAAACTAAGAAGGAAATGTGTAACATAGAGTAAGTCGAACAAATTGTTCTTGAATATTTGGGGGTGCAAAGATCACAAATGAATTAACTGGTTTGGAATGGGTTCGAATTAAAGGGTTAATTTAAAATTTATTAAAATATCAACGTAAAATCAAATTTTTGAGAAATACAATAGAAATATGCAGAATGTGATAGAATTTGAGATTTTAACCATTTTTTATCGATTTAACCAAAAATAATGAAATTATTGGGCTTTAAATTTTGTCTAGGCTGCCAAGTTATAGGAGCACTATATGAAGCGCGCATGTCTAAGGAGCCGAGTCAGAGGAGCACTAAAGGTTAAGCATAATACAACATTTATAAATGTTTGAATTGCATTATTGCCATGATTTACATTAGAATATGGAGTTAATCAAATTGACTTCCGAAATAAATTATTTTTTATTCAATGGCCAAAAAAAATTTTGTCATTTAGTGGTTTTAAACCTAACTATTAAGGAAACTTATTTTTAATATAAATAGTCAAGAGTTAATTAAGTGTTTTAATACTAAAATTTAAAAAAATTCAAAAAATGGAGTTAATCGATTTGGCTTGTGAATGGCTCATATATAGTATTCGTGTTAAGTACATAAATTACAAAAGTTTCTTTTCCACATTTCGTCAAGAGTTTTTTGTTTTGCATGCTTACTTAAACATGCTTCTCTTTCCATCATTGTATATATCTGCAAAAGTTTTCCAGTAATTTGCATGCAACTCAGATGTTCAGAAAATTCTAATGGAGCCAATTTATTCATAACATTAGCAAAACTTATTTTTTCTGTTTCTGGAAAATCTATTCCCAATTCTTTTCACTGCCATCTTCTTCATTTATAGAATTTTCTTCTCATCTTGACTGGATGAAATCACTCATAGTTTGATAAACTGCATCTATTAGAAAGTTTTTATCAATGTTGTTATATTCTTCAGCATTTATTATTATTTGCATATTAATGTCTTCAAACTGTCCTATAAATATCTGAATTCCATCAAGAAATACTTCAGAAAATTCTTCCATTCCTTGTTCAGATTGACCAATGTTTTCAAAATCAAAACAATTTTTCCTTTATAAGATGAAAAAGATTATTATTTTTCCATCTTATAAAGGAAGTTTTTTTATATAAACTAACTTAACTGCTCTTCTAGGCTTATACGTGTATTAGACAATTCGAACTTAGCACAAATGAGCAGGCCTATTTAAACATAAATACTTTATTCACGAGGAACGTTTTCGGCTTAACTC
>AYEL01088768.1:0-86383 GCA_000484575.1 Olivierus martensii | reverse complement strand
AATTTTATTATTTTTTTTAAATTGCTTAAAGTTTTTTAGATTTTATAAATAAAATGAAAATTGTTGATTGGATAATAACAGAATTAATTTCATTTCTGATTTTTATTTTAAAATTCGTGAATTATTTTCGTAAAATTATTATTAGTTCTGTAATTGATTAAAATATTTTTATTTCAGAAATATTTAACAGAATAACGTTTAGTAAATGTTTATAAACTTATACGTCACGAAAAAATATGTCCTCTACTAGTTTACGCTGCACTTTTAATTAATTTTTAAAAATATCCATTTTTTTATTAGTGTTTAAATAAATTTTTAAAAAATTCAATCCTATTAAACCAAATTAAAACTTAATTTTTTTAAGGCAGTGTGACATTTATGGAAAACCCAAAGAAGAAAATTATTTTATGTGAATAAAGTATGGATTTATAATTTTATGGCATAGCTAAGTATTTTTTTATTGTTATTGTTTACATGTATTGAAAAATATTTTATTTTATTAGCTATATACATCACCAGTTCATCCTTGTTCAATTTTTAATATGAAATCAACATCCACTTCCATTATCTGGTAATTTTTAATAGTACTACTGGAATATTTCTCGAAAATTGTGATATTTAATGAAAAAAAAGGAAGTAAAGAATGTGAGCTATCACAAAATAAATGTTTTCTTTTTTTAAAAATTGTATTTTTTATTAAAAATTTGTCAGAAAATGATTGGAATACGGACCATGTCCAGGTAATTTGTATACTATTGCATTTGTAAACTTGTAAAATAAATATCCGAAATGAAAAAAGAATTTTAGTAAAGCTAAAAAATTAAAAAAAATATATTTGAATAATAATAAAAAGTATTAGTTTAAAAGAATAACTAGGATAATTAATAGCATGATTCATCTAAACCAGTGCTTCTCAAAATTTGGGGGTCGCAGAAATTTTAGCAAATTTTTAATTCGTATTTTCCTAGTTTATATACCTCTATATCCAGGATCGCGAAAATATTTTTTCCGGTAAAAGGGATCGCCAAAATGGAAAAGTTTGAGAAGCGCTGATCTAAACTGTAATACTCATAATTATCCAAACTATAAATTAATCGTGTGATAAATGACAAAAGTGTGACAAATTCTATAGCAAAAATTTAATCGTTAGAATGCTGCCCATTTAAGTCCAAATTTTATCAAAACATTTTCGCGTAAGATCTGAGAATAAAAGATGTTCGTGAGAACTTTGTTAAATATATTTTTAATGAAAAAAATACTGATGCAAACTTACTTTACCGACCGATAAAGCGCAAAAATGTTTTCTCCCAAACCCGATTTTTTGTTACGTCATCAATGAAGAAACTCCTGATTTTAATATATAACACTAATATCACATAACACTAGTACATATTCTCTGAACAAAATTATAATATAAGCATTTAAAACTGAAAATTTTTTGTTTTAGTTTATCGAATAAATTTTGTAACCTATTTGTTGAAATACGCAAATAAACGAATGTCCAAACCTTTTGCCTCACTGAAAATAACAATTAAACCAAGAACTTAAAATAACATTAATTCCAAAACATTTTTGTCTATGTTTCGCCATATTCTAGCGACTAATTATATATAAGAAATAGCAAAAAGAAGTACAGTATACATCATGGGTGGCCAAATTTTTATAGTTCATGCGCCAATTTTTTCATTTTTTAGTTAAGATGTGCCATACAAACTTATACCCCTTTTAAAATATAGTAATATGGATACATTTAACAGTTAGATTCATATGTATAAATATATATAGTTTAGGTATCTCTAATATCGGATCATCACCTCACTAAGTCTAATCAAACTTTAACTTAAGCGTATTAAGGCTAAATAAGATAATATAATCTATAATCAATAGAAAATTAGAGAAAGATTAAAAACAATTTAAAAACTTTTTAATATGAAGTCTGAAGTTCAATAGTTTAACGAAATAATATATAGCACAGTACTCGATATCCGCCATTAATTTAATAACTGAGCAGTCTCATTGGGGTCATGTGCAACAATCACGTGGCTATTATGATCCAATGAGACTGTTCAATTATTACCAACACGGTCATAGAACCGGACATCCAATGATATTGGCCAGCTAACATGTCACATGGTCACTTTAACAAACAATCACGTGGCTATTATGATCCAATGAGACTGTTCAATTATTACCAACACGGTCATAGGACCGGACATCCAATGATATTGGCCAGCTAACATGTCACATGGTCATTTTAACCCAATGAGGTTGCTCAATAACATTAATCTTCTATCTTAGATTTTATATCAAGTAATTTACGTCAATTACAATATATAAAATCAATTTCTAATAATATCTATCTTTAAACCTTCCTGCATAAATCCCCTAGCAAACAAAAGGTGTTTCATAAAAACCATTCAACCGTTCTTTTGTTATAAGTGAACACGCGCGCACAGGCATTTCAGATTTATAATATATAAATAGGTAAATTATATAAGAAAATTTTTAAAAATTTTCTCTGGGGCCTGTGCGCCACTTCTAATCATGCAATGCGCCATTTTTCGCGCAAGCGCCATAGGTTGGCCACCCCTGGTATACATGAATAATAAACCCCGCACAACATATATATAGTAAAACTCCGACTTACGTAAATTCAGAGATACCTAACTTCTCATCCTGACCTTCGCCCACCTGTTTGTTTCACAATTACATAGTGCATATTTATGTATGTACATATTTCATTTGCTGATTTGTTGATTAAGAACATTTAATTACAAGTACATTTAGTAGAGTCTCCATAATCCGACACATGGTTCCGGGGCTTGTCGGATTTCAGAGGCTTGTCGGATTATTGGATATTCAATAGAAAAAATGGAATTACAAAACGAATACACTCAGTTTATTAAGACTTTCCTGTCATTGCTCTTGCTGTTCAAATCTTTCACTTATTAAGACTTTCCTGTCACTGCTCTTACTGTTCAAATCTTTCACAAACCCCTCATTAAGACTTTCCTGTCACTGCTCTTGCTGTTCAAATCTTTCACAAAAACCCTTAATTTCATCCCGATATTTTTAATACTGTATCATAAATGGTAACTCGTCCAATACCATGAAACGAAGACAAATCACTAAACTTTTCTCCCAAGTCGAGTTTCTTAATTATTTCTGCCTTTTCGACCACAGTTAATGTCTTATGTTTTCGTTTTTCACTTTTTCCGATTTGTGACATCATGTAAAGATAAATAACAAACACTGATACAGTAAAAACACTATTTTAGAGTAAATAGTGTACTAACTTAAAAAGTAGTCCGATTATAATGTCTGCGCAAACAAACGAATAGCGACTGACAATTTGTTTTACGTCATTTTCTCTCTCTCGTGCATGGACAAGTTGTGACATGAAAATTTCACGTGGGCGGCGCGACAGTTCGCAGAGTGTCGGACTGGCGAAGGGTCAGACTACAGAGACTCAACTGTATTATAAACCTTTTATAATTTGTTGTTTTCTTGGTAATAAAGAACCAGTTAAGAACCTAATACATACAGTATGTACCTGAAATTAGATCTGAGAATCTAAAGGTTTCCGACTTACGTAATTTTCGATTACATTATGCTTCTCGGTTCCACCTATTACGTAACTCCGGGGTATTACTGTAATTATGACTTAGCCAGGCATAGAAGAGTAGTCTAATTGTTAAATATGAGCTTTATATTAAGGGACAGCGAGAAAATCATTAATTAAGTGTATTAAACCTGCATAAAATATTTTATATTGCAAGATATAGTATAGAACAGCGGTTTTAAACCACTTTTTTGGCCAATACCCCATTTAAGCATCTCTAAAATCCAGATGCCTCCCGTGACAGAATTTTTATTATTCAAAAAATGAACATCTATTCACTTAGAGGAAGCCTAAAAAGGCCATTAACTTGGCCTAAGCAAGCTTCCAAAGAACATGGCATCCACGAAAGAGAAAAATAAAAGAACGAAACGACAGTTGAAATACTGAGGAAGAAATCACTAAAAAATTGTTATATAAAAAAAAATAATAATAATAATATGAAGTGATATGAAAAAACAGCAAATAAAGTTTCAAAATCGCCATGTACATTCTGATTTTAATTTTTAAAATGTGTATGTCACAATATATATTTATATACTTTTTTTTGCATATTTTACGCCCCCTTTCCAATCAGGGAGATTGCCAAGGGGGCAGGGCCAGTTCCAACCACGGTATGCTTCCACACCCATGGAGGGGGACCGGATGGTGAAGGACGGGGATCACCGAGCAGGGTCCAGTACCCCGAAAAAATCCGGGTCCTCCTGCGTGGCACGCCAACGCGTTACCACTCGGCCATCCAGCCGCCTATTTATATACTATATATGAGACCCCTACAACCATAAAAAATGCGGTGGCACGCCAACGCGTTACCACTCGGCCATCCAGCCGCCTATTTATATACTATATATGAGGCCCCTACAACCATAAAAAATGCGAAAAATTCACTGTTAATAACTCATTCTCGAATTGCCCCCTTGTGGGGCGTGCACCTCAGTTGGGAGCATTTCAAAATGCAAACAGCAGATCATTCTTAATAAGTGAATCTTATGTTGTTCACAGAATATCGAGACTAAAATTTTATCCATTATGAATGAGAAAATTAAATATAAATTTAAGAATTTATATATTTTCTGATTGAATTTTCAAATAGAATTGTGTGCCTTGCGCCTCGTTTATGATAATTTTATTTGCAACTTTGGAGGAAAATTTCTGCTATAATTTCTTATAATACTGTATAATCTATCAATAGTTGATTCTAGGAGATTAATTTTATAATCCGAGATATTTTTATTCTCTCGGTGCTGTCAAACTGTTGCAATAAGATTAAAAATTATGTGATTAGTTAAACAATATGTAAGATTATTATTTATCGCTAGCGATGTTTGGATCTTACTAATTAATCAAAAAAGATATTACAAGTAATTATTAAATATATACAATAATTAATCATATATTTTAATAATTTTTAAGAATAGCCTATTGATTCTATTATGACTACAGACTTAATCCTATTTCTCCTTCATTTTAATGAAAGTTTTATTTTTGTTTCGAAACAAAAAATTAATGAAATTAAATATGCAAAATCTTGTCAATAATTTGATATTCTTTTAACTTTTTTATTTTTACACTAGATTAATCATAAATTATATAAATTGTATTAATGAGAATAAAGTTCGTCTAAAAATATATTGTGCTGATAAGGATTACAGAAAAAAGTAAAAATTTAATTCCAGTTGTTTTTCTATTTTTTAACTAATATTAATCTAATCATTAAAATTTGATAAAAATAAGATCATTGTCCCGGAAAGGATAAGAACAATTTAATTAGCGTATTAATTAATTTGCGGTAATTCACTTATTTTCATCAAGATAAATATTCAGTTCGTGAGTGCAGGTAAAACTTTCATAAAGTTTAATTATGCTTTCATTCACCAGAATATTTGATTTTGTAAAAAAAAAATATAAAATATTGAAGATAAAAACACAATTCACTTAAAAATCTGCATGTAGAGTTAAGAAGAACTATACAACTAAATAGACAGCTTAGTCATGCAGGATGAGTCACCAAACAGCTGAAACATTTGCGATGCATTGCCTGCTCTCTATTGGATAAGTCCCCGTATTTTTTGATCACACCTTGTAGTTAGAAAAAAACTAAACTATCATTTAGAAAAAATACATATTCCAATAAAACACTTACAATATGCTGCTCAACATCTTTACAAACAACACTTCTTCCACCAACTTGCACTTCTATCGGTTTGGTTAATATTCTTCGGGCCAGAGCTTCCATCTGACGAGGGAATGTTGCCGAAAACATTACAGTTTGCCTATCTGGACGTATTCCATCAACTATTCTCATCACCTTAATTAAACAATTTGTTTATTTCATATTTTAAAATCACTTTTATTATAAAATTTAGCCAATAAAAGCTAAAATAAGTCAGAATTATAAAATTATGAAGACATTACATATACTTCATATTTAAGAAAAAAAATAGAAATAGGTAATTTTTTATCACTCATATTATTTTAATTAAATCAGTTTTTAAATAAACAAAACTGATATTTTCTCATTATATCTTATATCTCTCGATTATTATAAAGTGAACTTTCAATTTTACGAACTTGTATGGATCCCCAAACAAGTTCTTAAATGGAAATGGCGTTAATTAACATTAGTTAGTTCTATGAGATACTTTTCGGGTTCAACTCATTTGTCAGTAGTTTGTAAAACATATAGTTCGTAACTTGGAGATATGTAAAAACACGAGTCCTCTGTACATAAATTTTAGACTATATTGGTTTATAAATCTCTAAACTTACATCATTTCATTAAAGAAAACTGTTAAGGGTATCTTCTATTCAAAAAATTATTTTTGTTTAAACATATATTGTTGATTAATGTTAGATAATTTACAGAAATATTTTAATAATAATTAGTTATTATTGTAAATGTTAATTCATTACATTACTAATTATTTGCTTTTTTCTTTCTAAATTACATTATTGTCAACTAACTTCTAAAAATGACTAACTTTAGTTCACATTTATGTAAAATGCATTGCATTAGACCAGTGGTAGCCAACCTTTTTAGGTTTGAGAGCTAATTTTAATTCATAAATCACTGGAGGTCTACTTTATAGACTATACTAGAGTCAATAAAGTAGACTGCCAGTGATTTCAAATAACAATTTTTGATACAGAAAATATGATAAACCCCAGTGAGTATCTCTCACAGCTCGCCGATCGACTAGTAGACTGTGATCAATGTGTTAGCCACCCATGCTTTAGGCTATTAAATTCATATTTTATTTTTAACCAAATACTTAAATCATATTCTATAAAAATTAATGTACTTCATCTTGTATTAAATAAATAAATAGAAGTAAATCTAATTTATCATATGTATTCATATAAAAGCTGAGAAATTTTGCAAAGAAAATATTTTGTAAAGGAAGAGTCTGGAAAGTTGGCAGTTTAAAAAATATTTTGGTAAGATTCATACATCTACTCAGCCATGCCATGTCATCATCAAATCAACTACATAATCTGTAATATTAATTCCTAACAAAGATCATTATCTTACTGATTCTGTTATTTAAGTAAGTAAATATGTTATTTAAAACGACGTAAAAAGCTCTTTAGGCAAGGCGAAAAACTTTTTAATCAACTATAATGTTTTCGAGCTAGATCATAGCCCATCATATCCCGAAAACGTTATAGTTGATTAAAAAGTTTTTTGCCTTGCCTAAAGAGCTTTTTACGTCGTTTTAAATTACACACAGCAAGAGTTAGTTGTACATTAGTCTAAGTAAATATGTGTTGACTGCTCATAAAATAATCCCCTGTATGAATGGGAAAAGTCACCCACTGTGTCACTCAAGTTATAAGAAGCAACTGAAAACTATTCTTTCCATTACGACTTAACACATTTCTTCTAGTTGAATCTTTTTTCTCTTTCCTTATGTTTTACTATACATTTCTAATTTCATCCTTCATTCTTATATGATTAAATCTCTATTCCTTCCTTCTTTTCAATTAACATAGATATTCATAAATTAATATTTCATATATATTTAAATATTAGATACTGCATAAAGAGGATTGCAAATATATAAGGCAACCATCCAATGCAATCCAATTGCATCCTATTCACACCGACAGTGCTTTTTTCAGCAGTCACTACTATATTTAATTCTAACAAATACATATTCTCGATTTTATTATACAAGCAGTTATATGTAAATGTTCAAATTTATATATATATATTATAATTTATTTTCCACTTCACAAATAAGATCAGAAATATGTTGAGCAATCTGTGTTATCAGTAAACATGATACTGCTACTCTGTATATCATTTAATCTGTTTTATTAAGTTCACATTTAGCAATCTCTGATGTTTATAATCAAACAATTTTCGCAATTTATAATAGCTCCGATCATTCGGCAAGTATGAGATGATCAGTTTTGAAAAGTTATATGATTCTTTTGCAGTTGATTATGGACATCAGCTTTAGACTTCAGATGATTATTAAGTTGGGTTAGAGTCTAAAGTACAGTTGAGTCTCTGTAATATGACCCTTTGCCAGTCCAACACTCTGCAAACCTTTGTGCTACCCACATAAAATTTTATGTCACAACTTACCGACGTGTGAGAAAGAGAAACTGACAAACAAATTGTCAGTTGCTATTCGTTCATTGCTTAGGTTAATAATTGAACTAATTTTTAAGTTTAGTACACTGATTACTGTAAAACAGTGTTTTTACTGTATCAGTGTTTTGTTATTTATCTTTACATAATATCACAAATCGGAAAAAAAGGAAAAACAAAAACAAAAAACATTGACTGTGGTCAAAAAGGCAGAAATAATTAAGAAACATGTCTCTGGTGAAAAGTATGATTTGGCTTTCATTTTATGGTATTGGATGAGCCACCATTTATGACATTAAAAAAATCGAGATGAGCCACCATTTATGACATTAAAAAAAAATCGGGATAAAATTGAGGAGTTGTGAAAGATTTGAATAGCAAGAGCAGTGACAGGAAAGTCTTAATAAATGGAGCATATTTGTTTGTGTAATCCAATTTTATTCATTGAACATCCCATTCCGACAAGCCCTGGAACCACATGTGTCGGATTAGGAGACTCTACTGTATCTGCGACACGACACAGCGAAGAATGATCAGATCAAATGATAATATAATAATAATTTTATAAAAGAATTTAGTTTCAAATCATTGTTATTTCTTTGTTTTAAGTCTGGTTGCATGCTTCATAAAAGTACTAATGGAGTCGAATTTGATTTGCACACTATTGGGAAATCTGATTAGACATGGGACAAACATCCTTTACACCCTATCTGATTCTTTCTACACTACTATGATGCATCAGTACAATGAAGCTGACTTTCTGCTTTGGTGCCTATTATTCTGATTATGAAATGGATTTTGAAATTTTAAAATTATAAAAAAAATTACTGATTTTGGTAAATGACATACCGTTCTAATTTTTGAAATTTGTAGGTCAGCTTATACATAGATCTCAACTTTTTACCATTTTTAGGAACTGAACTAGGATGTCAGCTTATAAACAATAAGTATGATGAGTAAAACATTTTCACATGCAAAGCAAATTAAAACTCATCTTTATAATTCAGTATATAGTGAAGTACTTTAATTTTATATGATAGTGTTATAGTAATTATTACAATATTTTCATGATAGTGTCAGTCAATAATAAGTTATTTTACGATATAATTATTTTTATAATTTGGTATAAATAATACATCATGTTTCAATAGTCATATTTTCTGTTGTGTAGATAAGTATAGATCATAATATTTTTTAATTTTATTATTATAATTAGATAATTTATATAACATTGCTAAAAACATAAGTCCTACATATATTGAGGAATTCCTGTATATTAAATAAAATTCACCAAAAATACTTTGCTTAATTGATAATTCTTAAAAAATTATTCAAAATAAAAGAAAAAATCAAAAGAGAATCGATATTCCTAAGAAAATGATCTGAAATTGAAATATGCTGGAAAATCTGCTTCAATATATAAAAAAAAATATATTAAAATTATTTATAACAGTATGTTATTTAAAAATTAAAATCAATAACTTTAATTAAGCATTCAATAAGTTTAATAAATTTGAATATTCAATAATTTCAGAATACAGTTAATATATACTTAAGACATTCAACATGTACGTCATAAATTATATACAGTGGATTATGCTTAATTGGGACATGTTGGGACCAAGTCATTTTGGCCCAATTAAGCGGTTGTCCCAATTAAACAAAGTAATAATAAATTCTAAAATATGTAATTCATAGGTAAATAAATAATAGGTAAAAAATAATAATTAGGTACCTATTTTAATGCTTTATTAAAATAGGTATCTAATTATTAGCTTTTTACCGATCTCCTCTGACTTCGTCTTCAACACTGGGGCGCTGATATTCACACTTCACCCAAAAACTATAATAAACCATTGATCTAATGCTTCTTCGATTTCTGGATCCTTTCCATCTCGCTTTCTTTTGGATGATCCCAGAATTTTTTTTTGTAATGCCCATTACTCACACAGTTGATTTTCTTCTAGGAGACACGCTATGGTAGATTTTGGTTTATTTCAGCGAGTCTACAATGGCTTGTATTAAATGGCTGGCTTTTAATTTTATCCAGCAAACCAATTTTACTTGAAAATGTAAAATCCTTTCTTGATATCTTGAGCAAAGATTTAAAAATTTTAAATAAAATCGACACTATAAATAAATATCGCTAGGTACAGTAACAATAGACTCTTAAGTAGACGCACATTTGCCAGACTCAATAACGATAGATAACTGATTCTCATCACACTAATGTTGCTGAATACAGTATTATGTATTATTTATCAATGATGATATTTATTTATAATTTTACTAAAAAATGGATGTTTATATTAGTGCAGCGACAGTGTGTCGATGATGTGTATGTAATAGGACACAAAGAAACGACCTGCTCCACTGTGTTAGTCTGTATTGTCATGTAGAAAGGTTTAACCTTAAAAAATTACTGGTATTTAATAAAATGTTTTTATAATTTTTATATAAGGATTTTTTTTAAGAAAGCACACAACAAGTATTAGTGTACGTAGTGTTACCATACTTTCGAAAAATCCCTAAAATATATCAAAAATTGAAAATTCCTTTTCTGCTACTGTCCCAATTAAGCATTTAAATTATGTATTAGTTTATTAGTTTGGTTTCCGTTCTTTGGGATTTGACCCAATTACATGGCTGCCCCAATTAATCGGTGTACCAATTAAGCAGAATCCACTGTACATTGCTTTCAATAAATAATAAATTTAAGGAATTATTGTGCTTACAATAAAATCTTCATACATGCAATTGCTATATTTTTGGAAATGCTGATAATACTGAATTTAAGAAAAAAAGATGATACAGAAAAATAAAAATAAATAAAAAAGGAAAAAATGATAATAAAACATCTTATGAAAAATAAGATTTGGTTTGTGATAATCTAGTTCAGTGGTCTCACACTGGCAGCCCATGGGCCTAATTCATCCTGCAAAGCAATTGTGTGTGGCCCATGAAGATGATTTAGTTATTTATTTAAATACATGGTACAGTCAGAAAATTATTACAATTTAACATTAATAAAATAACAATGTAAAGTTTTAAAGCATACTGTACTCCACTTCCACTGTGCAATCAGTAACTATTCCACTTTTGCTCTTGTTACTATGCATCTATAAATCATCTTTCATGAAATTTTGCTATGAAGATAATTGCACTGTTTGGAATACATACATATGTGAACAGTTTTTTTTTGGCAGATGAAAATTAATAATAAATCTAACAAAAAAAATCATTGACTGATGAACATCTACAATTTGTAATGAAGATAGTTTAAAGCAATTTGTCTCTACGGCTACATATTTTAGGTAATTCACATCATCATATGTCAAATAGTAGTTGAAAATAAAAAAAAACTGCTTTATAATCTCATAATTATATGTTATTTCAATATCTTTGTATGAAAAATGAAAGTAATTACAAATAAATATTTTCCTTTCATTGTAATTTTGTTTAAAAATATTTGGCCCTTCATTTCCTTTCATATTGCATACAATTAGAATTTGAGACCAACGATGTAGATCATCTTTCTCCTAATATTTCTACATTAAAATCAACAGTTTCAAATATTATATTAAGTTATATGGAATACAGTTTGCAATACAAACTAATAAAACTTACATAAATAAATTGCATATCTATATTGTAATTAAAGTTTGAATCATCAATTACACAGTGATCTGTTCATGCTGAATCCCCTTGTGAACATGTGAGAAAATAAAACATTTAAGTAGTATATGCAAGTCAGGGAGCAGAGAAGCAGATTAAAAATGATTTGAAGTAGCTTGGTTTGAATTGTAAAAAAGCAAATTTTAACTTGTAAATACTAAAAAAAATATATTGTAATTAAAGTTTGAATCATCAATTACACAGTGATCTGTTCATGCTGAATCCCCATGTGAACATGTGAGAAAATAAAACATTTAAGTAGTATATGCAAGTCAGAGAGCAGAGAAGCAGATTAAAAATGATTTGAAGTAGCTCGGTTTGAATTGTAAAAAAGCAAATTTTAACTTGTAAATACTAAAAAACCCTTATAAATATTTTCTCAGAAATAAGTGAATATGTTGAGCTCATGAATATGAAAATTTATTGTATTTTCTTAGCTAAATAAATAATATAACAATTTTTCTGTTTATTTATCTTGATAAAATAAGTTAAAAGCAAATAAAATGTGCTTGGTATATAAGAGTTTGTCTGAAATGCTTGTTTTCACTAATAAAAATTTAATTTACTAACCTGAGGTTCAAAGCCCATATCAAACATTCTATCTGCTTCATCTAAAACCACATAAGTGCATCTTTTCAAATTCGTCACTCTACCTGTAAAGATTCGTTTATAAACACATGAAATTTTAAAACGTTAATAATTTTTTTTCCACAAAAGAAGAAATACCTTATAATCATCATTTGCCGATCAACTGTACTCGATTGGAGACATCATCCATCAAAGCAAAAAACAAAATTATTAATTATTATTTTATTTTGCTCAGAAGGAAAATTGGAATTGTTTAAATCATTCTTATTAATACTAAAATAAAACTAATTTGTACACTTTCAAAGCCGAAATAAATAAAATGAAATTATTATAAAATAATAATAATGTCAATTAAAATGGTTCATAAAAAATTTGTTTTTGACAGATTATAACCTCCAAATGATTAAAATTTTAAATTACCTTCAGTACAGCTGATGGAGAATTTAATTTACCTACTTAATTATTTACATTCTTCCAATAACTAATTATTTCAATAGTGAAGTAATGGTAAATGTTATATTTCTAAACAATTTACTAATATATAATGAATTATTTTATTAAACAGTAAATCTTGTTAGTTCGAAATGATCATTATCAAGCAGAGTTATTTACAGACAAAAATAATACAAAAATAAGCTGCTCTTTGAGGTAATATATAAAAACAAAACTATAGCACTTTTGAGCAGTCCATAAAGTCTTTATTCATCCAAAAAATTTTTCGTTTGGAGGAACGTTTTCGGCTATTTTAAAGCCATTATCAACTCACAAAATTACAGTTCTATTCTAACAACACAAACGTTATGGAACAACTGAGGAGTTCTATTCGTTTTTTTGGAATCAGTTTAAATTTAAAACACAGTATTATTTATTCTATTACGTGTGGGGCGTTGTCGAATCAAAGGTCAACGAAACCCACCACAACAGCAAAGACACCCTGAAGCTTCCATTGTCGAGGTCATGACCTCGTTAGACCGAGAAGAGGTGAGGCGTGTGTGTCAGAGTTTCCAGACCCGCCTGGAAAAGGTTGTAGCATCAGATGTCGCCTTCATAGAGTAACTGCAATTGTAAATAATGTAAATATGTTTTTATCTAGTTTTCTTTATAATAAATTTATTTTTCTTTCAAATTTGTCATTTTTAATTACATCGCGATTTTTCCGGATTTACCTGCACAACCCTGTATATATATCTATATTTGTGTGTCTGTATGAATTGTTTTGGCACTTTGACATGGTAGGAATTTGAAATTTTGCTTGGATATAGAGATTAACCTCAATTACTCCAGAAAATTGTGAAATTCTGATGTTATCGTTTTATATGAAATATATATTTTTGATTTTTAAGAAATATAATCAAAATTTTTGTTCAACTAGACCGGTTTATGTAAAACAACAAACAGATGGAAAAAATCTTAAAATGCAGTCCACTATGATCACTTAAATTTGATCTCATTGCATCTGTCGTGGGGATTATATTTATTGCTATCCATATATTTTATTTATACTGTTTACACTTATTATATATGATAGGAAAAAATACTCCTATGAAACACAGACATGGATAATAGTGTAGCTGATGTTAGCATACATAACATCATGAATGATATCACACGGATTCCGCAAAAGAATGGAAAAACAAGAGAAAGGGAGAGAAATTAGACTAATTGATGATAGATTAAGCTTTGGTTAGTCATGGAGAAATGAAGCAGTTGAGGAACAAGAATCATAGTCTATTGAATTTTCTAGAAGTGTAGATGCAAGTATGATTTATTTTTATATAGGAATTTGAAAAATTAATTCATAATTACATCTAAATGCATAGATTGCCCAGGCAACTCCTGGCACAGGCTTACTAGTGTTTGTTTATATAGAAATTTGTAACTAGAGGAATATATGTACTTTCATTTTTAATTAATACAAATATTGTTTTAATATATAAGATAAAGTTTAAAGATGCTTGTTGATCATAAGTAGATAGCTTTCAAACTTTGTAAATTTTTCAGGAATTTTGTTGTTCAATTGGAGATAAAACTATGGTTCCACCTCCAGCTTTGTTGTTAGTATTATCTCGTTTATGCTTGGATTTAAAAACATCTTCAATTAGCTATTTGGTGAGTGCAATTAATTTTTTGTACAAACATTATTTTTAATAAAGAAGTCTCAATACTCAATATCCACCTTAGCTAGGCGCGGCTTTCGTGGACAGACAATACGTATATTGTTTTTTACAAGAGCCTGGTGTGTGTGTGTGTGTGTGTGTGTGTGTGTGTGTGTGTGTGTGTGTGCATTATATTGATACTTTAAACTTTTTAACTGTAGATGAAACTAGCATGCAAATGAGTGTGTGTTTGTGTGTGTGTGTGTGTTTCTTAGTTTGTGTGTATGTGTGTTTCTTAGTTTGTGTGTATGTGTGTTTGTGTGTATGTGTGTTTGTGTGTTTGTGTGTTTGTGTGTGTTTGTGTTTGATCCACCTTAGCTAGGCGCGGCTTTCGTGGACAGACAATACGTATATTGTTTTTTACAAGAGCCTGGTGTGTGTGTGTGTGTGTGTGTGTGTGTGTGTGTGTGTGTGTGTGTGCGTGTGTGTGTGTGTGTGTGTGTGTGTGTGTGTGTGTGTGTGTGTGTATGGTGTGTGTGTGTGTGTGTGTGTGTGTGTGTGTGTGTGTGTGTGTACATTATATTGAGACTTTAAACTTTTTAACTGTAGATGAAACTAGCATGCAAATAACCAAAGTTTTTCTAAAATATATGTTTATATGCTATGCCTGGATAATGGCACATTTTGCTAGTGTGTATGTATATATATATATATAAAGGAAAAAATTTGTTTTGATTATTTACTACTGATTTCATCTACATTTTCAATCATTTACTTACACTTTGATAGAACTGGATAATTTTTCTAGTCGCCACAGTTGGACATCTTGATAAATTGTCACATTCATTAGATAAAGTTTAGACAAAATATTAATACCACTTGAATGAATTTGTTTTATCTTATATATATATTTTGGATTGTATGTTTGAGTCCATTAATCTCATAAAAGGTAGAAGTTTCAACTTCCAAATTCTGCAAGATTCTTTCTGATTTTCTGACTTAACTGAGTTAGTCAATGATTTTTTTTAGAATAAACTGTCTAAAATAAATCATTAATACATCATATAATCCAACAATTCATAAAGTTTAACAACTTAATCATCAAATGATGATACGTGTCATCATGAAAAGCAAACTCCAGACAGAAAGTTTTTGATAAACAGTGCCATCTATTGACTGAATTGTTAAATTTTGTGGATATTTTTTATTATTCATGATTTTTTAGCAATGATTATTCTAAAAACTCATTGAATAGTCCAAATATTTAAGTTAGGTAATAAGAAAAAAATTTTTCCAAGTTTGGCAGTTGTAACTTCTATTGTTTAGGAGATATAATATGTTGCAACACATACAAATAAGTCAACAATCAAAAATATATTTATTATATTATATTGCAGTATGCAATAAACAATTTAATTACATTTAATTAGTTAAAATTATATTGATTATTTCGTAATTATCATTAATATTTTATTTGTGATAAATATGATTATTATAATTAATTTATTTGTGATACTAATGAATTTATTCATCGATTGTTTTTATATTTGTGTTGCAACATATTGTTTACAGATAAGTTTAATTAAATAGTGTTTACATAAAGATCTATTATGAATATCATATCCTATATTTATAATGAATCTTTATTATAAATATAGATTATATTATAGGTGTTAACCCAGTGGTTCTCAACTTTTTTCTTTTAAGGAACACATTTTAAAATTTGGCGGTACACCTAAATTAAATAATAATTTAGATTTAATAACAAACTTTTATTAACTGATATTGTATTTATTCTTATTTATTACATTCAGATTACAGACATACTTGTATGCACATAAAAATCTATGTTTGTACCAGATCATTAAATGGCGGTCCATATTAACTTATAGCGCCATTTGCGGATTTTGTCTTTTTATAGAAACTATAATTTTAATTTAATTTTTATTTCTTAATTTTTAAATTATGAATAACGAAAAAAATTTTGACTGTCGCAGAAATTCAAGGATTATATTTTTCTAATGATACCCTTCTTATAGGAATTGGTACAGTAGTTCGATTGCAAAAGGATATCCCAGCCAACCACGTTTCACTATTAATATATATGATTCATAAAATTATATATAAACAACAACTCATTCTTAATTTTTCAAGGCAAGTGGTCGAGAACCATTGTGTTAGCCAATAGTATCAAAAATAGATTGGAATTATCATTCATAATTCATTCAATTATTTAATAGCTAAAATACATTTTATTCATATTTTATAAACTGAAGTTTTAACAATCATTATTTGTTTCAGTTCTTTAATTTCAAGAAATTAAATTGAAACTTCAACTCTATTCAAAAATTTAATTATAAATTTTAGAATCAGATAACTAAAGATATATATGTATGAATCTTTTGTGTTAGGAATGAGAAATGCTATTTCATATAATGCTCTTTGACAAGGATTTAAGATTATTTCAATAGCAAATGTGAATAAGCTACATTTTCTACTGAAATAGTCTTTTCACTTTTAATTGCTTAAACTCTTCACATTAATTTTCCAATACAACCAGCACTTCTTGCAGTATAAAACACATTTATATTTATTAGCTTAAATGTACAAACGTTTTCGGTGTCTCTACACCATCTTCAGGTACATTCTATCAACTAACTTGTTCAAATCAAGAGATTCATATATATTGATTCATCAATATGAATCTTTTCATTCGAAACGGTTAGTTGATAGAATGTACCTGAAGATGGTGTAGAAACACTGAAAACGTTTGTACATTTAAGCTAATAAATATAAATGTGTTCTGTACTGCAAGAAGTGCTAGATGTATTGGAAAATTAATGAAATAGTCTTAAATCTTTGTCAAAGAGTGCATTATAGTACACTTTGACAAGGATTTATGACTAAGATTTTAAAAATACTAAGATTTAATAAAAATATACAATCTTAATATAATTTACATATTTTATTTTTTTTTTAATGTTAATTGATCTTTTCCATAGAATAATGCAGATTTTTTCATAAAGTTTAGAATTTCTATTCTATAATTTTTTTTCTATTTAAGATTCTTGAAATGTGATTAACTAATATATTGGACTCTGAAGCTGTTGCATAATTACAAAATAACACAATGCAACATATAAAAATGTTTTGTATTAAAGAACTTTTTTGCTTGATTAAATTACTCTAATAGCAATTGAATTAGAGTAAAGATGTCTTGAGATCATATGTTAGCTGACAATCATTTCTGAAGCCTGAAATTGCTCAGTTTTAAGTAAATTTTTTTCATTAAATTTTTGTTTAGTAAAATAAAATAAGTTTTTGTATTAATTATTAAATTGGCTTTTATATAAAATAAAAAAAAAGCCTTCCCATTCAATAATTATTTATATATTTAAATTTCATATTTTTCAATAAATTTATTATAAAATTTTAATATTTTTACTTAAATAAATTGATATTCATTAAAAGTTAATCAAATTTTCAATTTCCACCAGTTATCTCTTACTGATGAACAGTTCACTGTAGAAGATCAAACTGGTCTTACATCAGTAACTGCTTT
The DNA here is from genome assembly GCA_000484575.1 of Olivierus martensii. Lineage (NCBI taxonomy): Eukaryota > Metazoa > Arthropoda > Arachnida > Scorpiones > Buthidae > Olivierus > Olivierus martensii. The sequence goes on along the minus strand of AYEL01088768.1, from coordinate 68,243 downwards.
ATGTCAAGAGACAGCAGACACTGCCCAAGTATTTAAATTCTTAATAAAGAAAATTATTTATTTATTTATTCTATTCTAATAAACATATATATAAATTTTTTAATTTTATAGAAATTGCTTGATCATTTTGTAAGAGTTCAAGGACTTAGTATATCTCAGGTAAGTATATGTGATTCATATTTCCTATACTTATGTTTTATGATATCAAAGTTCTATGATTGTTTCAGTTTTGTCAGAAAATTTTAATTTGTATTATATAAACTCAAAATTTTATTCTATTTTAACATTTTTATTAGATTTTTAATATATAATTAATTTCATTATGAAAACTTTAATAAAAACTACATTATATTTTTTCAATATAATAATAATTTTTCCAGTAATAATAGTAATAATAGTTTATAAACATCTCCCACATTACTATTATTCATATACAGTCGAAACCAGTTATAAGGGAATCGAGGAGACCTACACTTTTTGTCCCTTACATTTGAATGTGCAACAAATTGAAGCATTGCCAGGTGGCAAAGTAAACATTGAAGAATTTTCAACTAGGATTGTTATTTCAGTTTTAATATAGTTATTTGAGTTGTGTAATTATTCGATTACCAGTTATGAATCTTGTATCTGCATTATACATAAAATGGGAAATAATTAATACTAGATATTATCCGCCCATAGAAATGAGCAGAAATCTTTATCATTTAATCTCATAAACTTGGAGTATAATCTTCTTCTTGGGGTAATATGGAAGTTTTGGAGTATAACTCAGAAACTTCTACGAACTTATATAACAAATTACTGTATTAGATTATGCCATTTTTAGGGTACAGTGCCACCTGCAGATTCTGTCTTTTTAGAAAAAATACAATTTTTAATTTAATTTGTATTCATTAATTTTTAAATTATTAATAATGACAAAAAATTTTGCGGTCAGGAAAATAGAGAGAGAAAAAAGCAATAAATTGGCTTTTTATGATGATTTTGTTATTTTTAAATAAATTATACTGATAGCTGGCCGAGGTAAAGCAGGATGAAAAGTAGGTCATCAAGAAAGAGTACAGAAAAATGAAAAATTATCTCCCTTATAGCCGAATTTTCCATTATATCCAACGAAAAATATACAGAAAACATAGGTTTTTCGTTGGGACTGGATACGTTTGTTCTTTATATTCGAATTTCCCTTATAACTGACTCTCTAATAACTGGCTTTGACTGTATATTGAAAATTTGAAAATTATGTAAAAACTTTTAAAAATTCCAATAAATGAAATAATTTAATAATAAATATAACATAAAACTTTATAGGTATTTAATGTATTAGCACAATATTTCGAGATGAAAGAATTTTTGCCAAAAATCTTGTTTTTACAATCAGACATTTATTTCATGAATATAAATATAAGATAGTACTCATTGATGTAATCTATAATATACATTATATAATCTAGATTTATTTTCATATCAGCAATATTCATACGAGGGCGATTCAATAAGTAAGTTACAAATCGTGATTGAAAAGAAATGAATGGAGATAATGACATACAAACAACATTTATTTTTCAACATAATCTCCATACAAATTCTTGTCCCACCGTTTCACAAGTTCCTGGAAACCTGTGGCGTAAAATTCTTTTGGTTGCTGTTGGAACCACACGTGCACTGCTCTTTCAACCGCTTCATTGTCAAGAAAGCGTTCTCCCGAAAGATGATGTTTCAAAGGGCCAAACAAGTGGAAATCGCTCGGGGCGAGGTCCAGGCTGTAAGATGGATGTTGGAGGACCTCCCACTTGAATGACCTCAGCGTTGCTGTGGTCTGATTTGGCACTATGAGGATGAGCATTGTCATGCAGCAGCAACACCCTTTATTGAGGAGGCCTGGTCGCTTCCGGCAAATGGCGGCACGAAGTTTCGTCAGAATCGTGCAGTACGAGGCAGACGTAACTATGTGGCCACGTTGCTGGAATTCGGTGAGCAGTACGCCTTGGCAATCCCAGAACACCGTCAACATGCCTTTCCCGGCCGATGTTGTCACCTTAAACTTCTTGTGCGCTGGGGACGAGGGATGTTTCCACTGCATGGAGGCACGCTTCATCTCAGACTCATAATGGTGCACCCAAGACTCATCACCAGTGACAATCCGAGAAAGCATGTTGCATGCACAAGTCTTTAACCTGGTAGCGCTGGAGATGCTGTAATGACAAGCCCATTCTCTGGCTTTTGTGTTGTGGTGTAAGCTGGCGTGGCACCCAGCGGGAGCACACTTTATTGAAGCCTAGCTGCTCATGCATCATGTTGTAAGCCTGGCCACGTGAACAACCAATAGCGGTTGCTACAGCGTCGATGGTTACCCTCCTCTCTGCTCGGATGATGTCTTCAACGCACTGCAACGTTTCTGGCGTGGCGATCTCCACCGGCTGACCGGCTTTATGTCGTCTTCCTCAGCGTCGCTGTGGTCTGATTGGCACTATGAGGACGGGCATTGTTTTCTGGCGTGGTGATCTCCACTGGCTGACCAGCTCTATGTTTGTCTTCAATTCTTGTCCACCCTTCTGAGAACTTCTGCACCCAATTATGGATTGCCTGACGTGACAGGCAATGTTCACCATACACGGGCAACATTTCCTTGTGGAGTCTTCGATACTTGTCCGCCCTTCCGAGAACTTCTGCACCCAATTATGGATTGCCTGACGTGACAGGCAATGTTCACCATACGATCATTGTGTGTCACAATAAAACTAGATAGTGCTGCTATCTAGCGGTGACAGTTTCCTGCACTTAATTAAAAAATGAAGGTTGCAACTTCGATTTGTAACTTACTTATTGAATTACCCTCGTATTTAACCTTTTTTCATCTTTTCTTATAGATATAGGACTAATTATATACTTTCATGAAGTTTGAACATGCTATTCAAGGAGAGAAAATATATTTCTATCCTTGAATAGCAAGTTCTCATGCTCTTTTTCACTTCATTTCTTAAAGGGTTAAATTTCAGAATAAGCTTTCTATTTCTTTCAATAAAGTACTTTGAATGATCAATAATAAAATCTAGATCTATCTGAAAAAGTAAATAATATGAAATAGTTAGTCTCTAACATTGGAATAAATTGCTATTTATTTAGTTAAGAACCAAATGAAATAATTAGTTTGTGTTTAGGGATCATACTGTATGAAAAATACTATCCTTAACAGCTAGAATCATTCAGTAATGAGATACACTTAGAAGCATGCAGGAACTGAAACTGACTGAGAGAATAAGATTTGTATTTCCCATCTCATAGGAATTACCCACATTATTTAATTATTTTACTGTTTTTTGCTGAGTATATATAATTGAATTTGCACAAGTTAAATGCATCTCTAATACATTTCTATGAACAATATTTGTTACAATATTATATACAGTGGGTGATTGATTAACAAACAGTTCGGATAATGCAATATTTGTTACAATATTATATACAGTGGGTGATTGGTTAACAAACAGTTCGGATAACGAACATTTTTTCGAAAGATTTTTATGTTTGGTTAACAAACACATGTTCGAATAACGAACACCTCACAGAACAAACTGTGGGATCTGCGGACTGACGGAATGACAGGTCAGCCTGATGGCTCCCTGGTAAAGCTGTGGCTTAACATTCTGGAGGATCCAGGGTCCCATCCTCCAATTTTCTAGGAGAAATCTGGGCCCGGCCCATTGAAATAATGACAGGTCAGCCTGATGGCTCCCTGGTAAAGCTGTGGCTTAACATTCTGGAGGATCCGGGGTCCCATCCTCCAATTTTCCAGGAGAGATCTGGGCCCGGCCCATTAAAATCTATCCTTCGAGTGATTGCATTCATTATTATTATTATTATTATTATTTAATATTAATAATATCAAATTGAATGGAATATTAATATAATTTGCAAGTGATACTATAATTGAGAATGGATTTCATTGTGCATGCCTCATCAGCTTAAAATTATTTCAGCAAAAAGTATAGGCTAACTTCCTTAACATCCAAATAAAAAATTATTTAGACAAATAAAAAATTTTCAACATTACAAACATGATATATTGTTATAAGCATGACAAATTTTTTTTGAGATTTTTTTTTGGGGGGGTTAAACTCCAAAACAATTTATATTTGGATCTTTTGGCATTTAAGAATTCTTTCTATTTCCTGTGCAAAAATTTTGAGCTGATGAGACTTGCCCATATGCAAAATATGTTCTTTAATAGAATTATGTTGATATAATAAAGTCTATTTGCAATTATTGGTGTCTTTTGTCTACTATTAAGTGGTTAAAACTCAAAACAAATAGAGAAGCTACTGAAATCATTGTTTGTTTTTAACTTTTATTTTCCATTTAATAATAAATAAATGAAATTATACTATTATTAAGTTTAACAAATGAACATATATTAAAAATAATTTGTTCTTTAATGGAAAGTGGTTAAATACAAAAAACGTACATGATAGTGATCCATATACATTCCTTTCAAATCAGTAATCATATTTGAAAATTTTTTTATTAAGATAAATTAATTTATTTTAGGATAAAAATAAATTGTCCATTATATTAATTTCATTTTACAGCAGTGGAAAAAATTATTGCATCAGTATTCCGTAACTAGCTATTCATCTATCCACCTATCATATGTAGAAATATTGTAATACTTGCAATGTTCAACAATAGAGAGCAATGCAAATAACAAAAATATTTAATGCACCACTTCAGGGTCGCCGAGAGGGGGTGACATCCGAGACTTGTCACAGGCCCGGCATCGAATAGGGCCTGACCGTTGGACTTGATGTGTCACCTTTACGTGTAACATAATGTGTCCAATAGTTCGCAGGCCACCGCCAGAGTGCACTATCTACCACCGAAAGCAATTGTGCCAAAATAAAATATTTTATATATAACAGAAGTAATGTATCGAATTTTTGAATTTATTGTACACTTTTTTAAATAAATGTTTAATGTTTTATATGGCTTTCTTTATTAAACCAAAGTGATGCACTATTTTAAGGGGCCCGGATCGTGGACTTATCACGGGCCTGAAAATTTCTTTCAGTGGCTCTGAATCACTTAATAAATCACAAGTAGATATATATTAGTGAATTATAATTATGAGTCATATGGCCTATTTCTCCAAACAATATTGTAACAATTTGAAAAATGGATCTGAATAAGCTAATTAGATGGTTTTGCAGTCTGAAAATTAAATATATATGCCCTTAATATTTATCTAGTTTATGATTCTGATTTCAATAATTCATCTGTATTTACATTCAAACACAATGAGTACCTCCAACTCAATTTTTTATGTATATTTCTAAATTTCAACAAATTTAGAGTGATGCAATAATTTTTTCCACTATTGTAAATAATAATATTTTTAAATATGATATAATGGGTTCAAAAATTTTTGAACCCATTATATCATAAGATATTCACTTAGATTCAAATACTTATGACAATAAATCTACATGCACCCATGAGTTGTTATAAACAGCAAGGAAAGCAGACTCTTACATTAGTAAAGAAGTCTATTAAACAAAATACTCCATTTGAGCTATGGTTTACAACAAAATTTGTTACAAATCTTGAATCAGGCTTGTAAATATAAACCTAGAAACATTATTTCTCCCAAAACTCTGAGGCAATAAATTTATGTAAATCCAGCAAACATGTCCAATTGCTACTTCATGGATTCTCCTTTCACAGCATACACATTAGCAACTCACCTTGGCATTGATTTGACATAGACACAACAAAGATCTAGTGAAATGTTGGTCCACACTTCTTGGAGAACCATCTTCAATTGGTCTTTAGTTTGAGGCTTGCATTTTCGTATCTGTTTCTTGAAATACATGCCACAGATCCTTGAGTGTGTTTAGATTGGGAGAATTTGGAATCCATTCCAGGACTTGGATCCCCTTTTATGGAGAAACTAATCAGTAGTGGAGTGTATAGTATGGGTTTTGCGAGATCTTGCTGGAAGATTAAATCTTTCTATGAACGAAGGCAGGCCATAGAAGGCAGGAAATGTTGTTCCAAGATTTCCTGATAGCATTGTGCATTGATACATCCATTATTTGGAAACTTCACATAGCATTAGAGGAGTTCTTCATTTGACTTGTAGATGACTGTCCATCTGATATTTTTGTATAGGACTGGGAAGGGAGATTTATCAGACCATATCACCTTCTCTAGTCAGCCTCTGTCCAGGATAGGTGGTTTCTGGCCCATGCCGATCTCTTCTTTTGCTGAACTGTTGTCAATATAGGTATTCACTTACTCTTGTAAGAGCCATATCCATGTCATGTAGCCTGCTACTAGCAGTAAGACTATGTGTCATGTTGTATGTGACATAGTCAAGTTGGACTATGTGTTGAAGCTTCCACAAATGTGCCAGTTCAATGTTTAACAACAAGATAATGCAAAACTCTATCTTCTCTGGCAGTAGTCTTTGATGATATACTTTTGCTGCATCCAGTCTTGATGGAACTGATCTCCTCATAATGCTTGAAGAAAGTTCTGACTGTAGATTTGTTTAAGCTCAATTCTCAAGCAGTCTGTCTCATAGCTGTTCCGTTTTTGCAGTTCTAACCTCTTTCTCATTTTTGTGAAGTATGCAGAAAGTGCACAAATTTTATAATCTTTCATTTATGTCAACTGGACACATCACAAATCAAGATAAAATTTGCAGGTCTAGTCAATCATTGTCTCCCAAATGCTATAAGCATGTAAATTTATTGCTTTAGAGTTTTGAGAGGAATAATATTTTTAGGCTTATATTGACAAAAGCTGTTTTTGTAATGAATTTTGTTGTAAACCATAGGTCAAATGGAGTATTGTGTTTAATAAAAATGTTTCTTTATTAAAGTAAATGAGTCTGATTTCCTTGCTGTTTATAACAACTTATGGGGTGTGTGGAGATTTATTGCCATAGGTAAGGTAAAATTGTGCTATAATTAATGGTATTCAGTGGAATGGAAAGGTACTTTGAATATATATATATATTCAAAGAATGAAATGTAGAATGAAAAGGTATTTTGAATAATATATATATATATTATTCAAAATACCTTTTCATTCTACTGAATACCATTAATTATAGCACAATTTTACCTTACCTATGGCAATAAATCTCCACACACCCCATAAGTTGTTATAAACAGCAAGGAAATCAGACTCATTTACATTAATAAAGAAACATTTTTAATGATAAATTAATTAATGATATTCTACTGAATATCATTAATTAATTATTTATTATAAATTTATCATTATACTAAAGTGTTTCATAATGATTATCTAGGTTACAAACACTTATTACAAATAAATTGCTGAATTTACATCAATGAAACCAGGGCAGAACAAAAGATGAACTTAGGTTTTTTTGACACCCATAAATATTCAATGTGTGCACCATGGATAACATGGCATATGTTGACAAAATAGTGTAATTCTTGTTATATATGTACCAACCTGGGCCTGTTTATAAGGTTCACTGTTGTGATGATACTCTCTTAGTTCTACGATAACACATCTATGTGGAATATCAATGTGATTTTCCAAAAGTTAGTGTGTTCTATGCCATCTTTTGTGAACTAGTATATGGGCCTCTCCTTTTCCTGAAGAACACAGTAATAGGAATGATATATCTGGACATATTAGAATGGTGACTTATGCCTCAGTTGCAAGACATGCTGGATTTCATTTTTTAACAAGATTGCTGTCTCACCACTACTTCCCACAATGAAATTTGTCTCTACCTGGACATAGTGCTGCCAAGGGTTGGATAGGACATGTATCTGCAAATGACCAGCACCTGATGCCATGGTCCTCAAGACCTTATACCATCTGATTTTTTTTTTTTTTTTATGAATTTATATCAATGATAGGATATTCGTTTCACTGATGTCACAGACCTAAGAGAATGTATCATTGCAATGGTGAACATTATCAGCAAGTCCATGTTGGTATGGATATGGCAAGAATTAGATTATTGTTTCAATATGTGGTATGCAATCTGTAGTATTATTGAACATTTGGAGATGTCCAAAAAAAAATTTGTCTTTGATTCTATACTGATTTCATTAATGTAAATTTAGTTGTTTGCTTGTAATAAATGTTTGTAACCCTGAATATCATTATTAAATACAGTATGTAGACCTACAAGATAATATATAAACATTTGTATGCATACCTGTACAGGCAATTCCCAACTTACATAAGTTTAATTTTAGTTAATGAGCTGGATCTGAACCTGGTCCCCCTGAAAAAACTGGCAATTGGTATGGAAATCCAGATCCTCCAAGATTATAAGAGACTGCTTTACCACATGAATTATGTGCTTATTCTTTATAATATAACTATTTTTAATAATAAGTCTTTGTGACTCACTAATATTGTATAATGTATGCTCAAACATATGTAGATTCAATTTACATATGTTTTTGCAAAATAATCCACTTATGTAAGTCAGCATTGCCTTTATTCTTTGTCCATTAAATTGTAAGATACTGAATATATACAGGAAATAAATCATCGTGAACTTCCATATTAAAACACTACTTATTGGAAACAAAAGAAATCTTTTGATCAATGAGATCAGTCTAACATAGGAATGGCCAAACTACAGCTTACAGATCAGAAGTGGCCCAAAAGAGTTCTTAATCTGGTCCCTATAACTTGAATTTTTAAAGTTTTATCAATATAAAACAATTATATTTATCATGTTAATAACTCATTTTGTTATAAATATATAAATTTTTCAGGAAAATGTAATTTCATTTTATGATATATGATATTATTGTTGATAAAGTTTAATAGAAAATATTTATTTATCTCTAATGGCCCCACACTTCTCTAAATTTAAATTTAGCACTTAAATTAGTCATAGTAACTAAAAAAAATTTAGCTGTCTTGAAAGCATAAAAGATAGATACAAATTTCCCTTTACAAAGTTGAAGAATATATCAAATTTATTATAATACACACGATAATTGAAAATTTATGAATAATCACTACATTGGAATGTTAACATATCATATATTTAATGAATTTAATAATTGGTTAATAAAATCCATTTTCGGAAAAAATGATTGAACACTTGTCATTAAGCCTACCTAACCCTAGTGCTTAGAAAAAATAAATGGAATCGTTTAAAGCTCTGCAAACTCGAATTCACTCCTGAACCAATTAAGCTCTTTGGTTTGTAAGTATTGTAAGGAAGCCGAATATCTTCCGCTTAGGTGACTACCTTTATGGAACAAACTGTACATGCAAGAAAGGGGGTGTTTCACAACTCTAGCACTGTGACCACCAATGGTCTATTGTGCACCCAAAATAACTATATTGGGCTTTTATCTCACTTAATATATTTTACAAGCTTTTTAAATTATGATTTGTACTATATTTAACCTAAATGTTTAAAATATTCAGTCAAATTCAGATAATATTTAAAGGTGAAAAATAATTTTTATAACTAGAATTTTTCTAAGAAAATATATTCTTTGTAAGAAAGAAATTTAATCCTCATTTGTCAGTTTAATCTAAATTCATAAAAATAATTCATGGATGTCTCACTATTTTCATAGATTTCCTGTTTTGTTACATTAACAGTGTGTGTTTATAATTTAAAAAATTAATGGGACTTTCTCTGATAGAGAAATAATTTTGTTGTTAACTTTCTAATGGAAATATACACATATCCATAATAAAAAATAATGCATGCAAATGCATTATTTTTTGTCATAGTATTTATTATATTATATTTTTAATTATTATTAAATTTTTTTATTTTAAGCATTTTCAAATTTTTATTTATTTAAAATCTTAATTTTTATGAAGTGGTTTTTGCAGATTCTAATATACTAACAAAGATTAGATCCAATTTTAAAATAATTTATATAATTCTTCGGTATTTAATATGGTTTTTTTAATATATTGTATAATAAAAAGTTCAATTTGAATTTCAGTCCTGAATTTTATGCATGAAATTATAAAATTAAGAAATTCATTCAGTTTTTATATATAATTTTTATAATTTCAGTGAAAATCTCAATAAAAATTGAAATACCATCTAGATTTGGGAGTGATTAGTCAATTTTTCCTTCTTTGAAATGAGAATATTTTGGAATTATTGCTCTTTCGAAATAGATGCTTCCAAATTATAAACATTCATACTTACAAATGTGAAATTTCAGTTTAAAATTTCAGAAAATTTCAAAAACACTTCAAGAATTTTAAACATAATGATAGTAAACTGCTTTAGTAACCAATATAATGTAAAATTCCAAAGTTACTTAATATATTACAGCAGTATTTAAAAATAGCAGTGAGTAAAAAACCCCTTGCTTTATAATCAGAAGTTTTCATTCAAATCTGTGAAATAAGGAACTTTTAATTAATCCAATTGTGAAATGTACTACAAAATAGAGTATATTTCAATACTTCTGGTGGCAAAACAACAGCAGGATCCAAGTTATGAACAAAACATATGTATGAATTAAGTTTGTAATTCAAGGAGCATGTGAACTAGGAATTATTTCTAAAATATTAAAAATGAATCTTAAAATCATTTCCTTCCTGGAAAATTAATTAATTACTTTAAAAATAATATCAAATGTTCCATTACAAGATTTCATTTTTTAGGATTCTATATATTAATATATATCATACTAAGAGGTTCCTCCTCCTTGCTGACTAAGATGGCTCGATTCCTCATTTCGTTTACTCCATTTTGTTTGGCACTTATTGACAGTGTCTCAGTTTCATCAGTTTTATGGCAAATATAGGAAAAGGATAATAAAAAAAAATAATTAAAATATCTTACAAAATTACAAAACTTCTTTCAAACAAAATTCTCATAGGGAATAATAATAATAATAATTATTATGATTTCATAATGCTAATTTTTAAAATATTCCAGCACTATTGATAATAATCTGATGAGCAATATACAGAAGCTGTTCTCAGAAAAAATTGAAATCTTCAGTACAGTGGAATTCTCTAAAGTTTCTGTTATGACTGGAATTATCAAAATTAGTCTTAAGGTATTAAATTCATGTAATTAAATTTTTTCATTTATAGTATAATATTTTAATAAAAATATATTCTAAATTTATCAGTTTACTATATAATTAATATTTACATTCATAGATAATAATATACAATTTATATATGCAAATATGTATTTTCATGCAAATATACATCAGTATGTGCTTAAAGAATGAATTTACTATATAATTAATATTTACATTCATAGATAATAATATACAATTTATATATGCAAATATACATCAGTATGTGCTTAAAGAATGAGTTATTTTTTAAAATTAATTTCTTATGTATATTAATATTAATAATATTAAACAGATGATAATTTTCTTCAAAAAAAATTATTCCTAAAAGTAATAACGAGTATTAATCTTAAATAGAACTTGTTCAGAATTATTTATTAAGATTTTAAAACTACTTAAATGACATAATTAATTTTTGATAAATTTAAAATAAAATAAATGCTAACAATTAAAATTTAAAAATAATAATAAATAAATTTAGTTTTTTATTGTTAAGCTTCTAATCTTCTATCAAAATTTAAGAATGCAGATTCGAAATTCAAAAAATTATATTGTAATGCATAACTTTTGCTTCTTTATAAGTATTTTTGCTGAAAATGTCTTTATTAATAGCACCTCATATTATTATATACCAAACTTAATCAAATTCAGTCCAATAATTTTCATGATATGAAGGAATATAAATTGATGTAATGAATAATGATTCTTTTAACAGACTAAAAGTATTTATTTAAATAAAATTGTTTTTCTGTAAGAAGTTATATTATTTTCTATCAAAAATAATTTTAAAAAATTTATAATATTTCATGTTATATGAAATAGATTGTGCTATTATTTATAATTCATATTAATGCATTTTATAAAAATTCATTAATCTCTTTTAATTTTGAATGCATATAATAATGAAAAGAATTCTTTTAGACATTTTTGGAATGTGTTCGATTACGCACTTTTAGTCGATATGGTCTTCAACAAATACAAGTTGATACCCATTATTTGCAATTATATTTATGGAGATTTGTTTCAGATGAAAAGTAAGTATCATTGTTTATAATTTTATCTGATGTTGATTTATCAATAGTACGATATAAGATTCTGATATTTTTTTTTTTAATCAGATTATTGATTTAAGGAAGGATATTCCTTAAATCAATAATCTGATTCAGATGAAAAGTAAGTATCATTGTTTATAATTTTATCTGATGTTGATTTATCAATAGTAAGATATAAGATTCTGATATCATTTTTTTTTTTAATCAGATTATTGATTTAAGGAAGGATATTTCTTAAATCAATAATCTGATAAAAAAAAAATTATATACAGGTATCCCTCCTGTAACACGTTCTCCTACAACACAATTTGAAAATTGCGGAAACCCTCATGTAACATGACGGTTTTTATTTAACCACATTTAGAAAATTATGTTTACTCTCCTACAATACAAAACATTTTCATTAATTTTTAAAATTTGTAAATCCATACTAGGGACACATAATACACACACAAAATGCAATCATTGGTAAATACTTTGTTAAAATTAGTCATAAATGCAATTTTGCTAATTGGCCATGAGAGGATAAATACTTTGTTAAAATTAGTCATAAATGCAATTTTGCTAGTTGGCCATGAGAGGACAATACGCAGTCTATTTTCAATTTTGATTTGAAATTGAATTAGTTTTGTGATTGCATTAATTGTCACTGAGTATTTTGTATTCCAAACATACAGTTCTTGGATAAAAAGTAAGTTTTTATTCTTCAATAGAAGAATGTGAAAGAGAAGAAAAACATTTTATTCATAAATTGTTTTTGGTATATGCTAAGGAACAATCAGTTCTTGGATAAAAAGTAAGTTTTTATTCTTCAATAGAAGAATGTGAAAGAGAAGAAAACATTTTATTCATAAATTTTTTTTGGTATATGGTAAGGAACGATATAACCCACTACAAAACAACTAATGTAATCTAACCCACTACAAAACAAAGTAGGGTAGTGGGTTAGATTACAGATTTTCTAAAGAGAGCAGAAGATACACAAACTTTAAATGTGGAAAAACTTCAGAAAATGAAGTTTGATATTGTTAAAAAGAAAAAACATTCTCATTTTTAATGAAAGCTGTAAAGAAGATACCCATTAAAAACACCTTATTAAAAAGAAAAAACATTCTCATTTTTAATGAAAGCTGTAAAGAAGATACCCATTAAAAACATCTTATATGTAAAGAAATAACCAAGTACAGTATTACCGAAACAGGATAATTGTGAAAATTTAGATGCAATTATTTTGGTTGATATTATCATATTATTTTCTTAAATCGTCAAACAAGTAGCACATCTAAAATTGTTACAATTTAGATGCAACTACTTGTTTGACAATTTAAGAAAATTATAGATGCAATTATTTTGGTTGATATTATCATATTATTTTCTTAAATCGTCAAACAAGTAGAACATCTAAAATTGTTACAATTTAGATGCAACTACTTGTTTAACAATTTAAGAAAATTATATAACAACAACTAAAATAACTGCATCTAAATTTTCACAAATATCCTGTTTTGGTAATGTTTAAAATATTGGTCTGCTTGTGTGTACTTAAGAAAATTATATAACAACATCAACTAAAATAACCGCATCTAAATTTTCACAAATATCCTGCTTTGGTTACGTTTAATATTGGTCTGCTTGTGTGTGCTTAGTATTTGTTTAATAGTTATTTAAACAACGACGAGAGCAGTTATGATTTTAGGTTTTTAGTTTTATTTTGTAATACTGTATTTGGCTTTTTTTTTTTACATATGAGATATTTTTAATGGGATATCATTTATTTTTTAGATGATAGAGACATTTCTAGAGAAGAAAATCAGCGTCTTCTACAGCTTTTAATTTTAGTTCAATTGGGCCAAAATTTTTAAATGAACAATGCTATGCCTATATTCTGAAATTGGTCAAAATCAGTTAAGCAATGCGAGATATGTAAAGGCATTTATGGAAATCAGATCCTTTGTTTTGACCCAATTGTGCTCAAATTTTCAGGGGACCTCAAGTAATCTAAGAAACACCTATATTCCAAATTTCATCGATATCAGTTAAATGATGAGACCTGCATGACCTCAAGTAATCTAAGAAACACCTATATTCCAAATTTCATCGATATCAGTTAAACGATGAGACCTGTAGAGATGTCTGCATAGGAGGAGAAGAAGAAAAATGATGCTTTTTTGCAATTTTTAAACTGCTCTAATTCTATTATTAATTGGACATGAAACTTCGAATTTAGCAATCTATGTCCTATCAAATACTTTTCTCAAATGTAATTGTCAGACTAATACTGTTTAACTTAGGACCAAAGTTACAGCAAATTGAATTTTGGCTGTAATGACTGCAGTAATAACAGTCAGTCAGTGACTACTGTATAAAAAGCAGTAAGTTTTATAGAAAAGAAAGTAGTGACTACTGTACTTGGCTTAGAGTCACTGCTGTCGCTCTTGATAATTATTAAATAAATGTTATATAAACTGAATATTTTTTTCTATTCTTTTGTTTGATGTATATTATTTTTAGGGTCTTACTGTATATATTTTTTCTTTCTTTATGTTTCGTGTTATTAATATTCTTAATAAAAATTAGTTCTTTCTTTATGTTTTGTGTTATTAATATTCTTAATAAAAATTAGTTCCGTATGTGGAATTAAAGAAAATTATTTATTTTTCATTGGGTTTAGAATGTATCTCTCCTTTTTGTATTGGCTCTGGGTCTTATATAAAACAGTTTCACACAACATGCTGTTTTCTGGAACCTGTCTACTGTGTTATAGGAGGGATACCTGTAATTTTATTCTATTATATAGTAATAGTGTTACTATATGATACAATATAAAATTGTATTTTATTATATTTAGTTCACTATTTAACTAAAAATAGTGAATAAATTAACTATACAAGCTAATAATTTAGAGATTTATTTTTATGAATTCTTTAAAAGTAAAATAAATGTAATTAAAATATATCTAACTTAATTGTGAGGATTGTGAATCATTTTTCATGTAATTTCCTGGAAAAAATACAATGTTTTTCTACAAAAACATGGTTGCAAATATTTCAGAAAATATTAGTATTCAGTTATTAATATTTTTTGTCATATCAAATTATATAATAAATTATCAATTTTATGATATTTGAATTTCAGAAAATGTTTAATATTATCACTTGCAACTTTCTCTTGGTAATTGTATGTAAATATTTGACGGATGAGCTAATTTTTGATGTGTAATCTGCCAAAACTTAATCTATTCATAAAATTTTTATACATAATTGTCAAGAAAAAGTTAGAAGCAAAAGTAATATAAATTTCCTAAATAAGTACAGTTAATATTATATTATATGAACATAATTTGTTCCACAGTAACAGCTGATAAAACTGAATTCTTTTAATGAAAATTAAAATACATTTTATTCATCATACTATAATTTTTGATTGGTTCCAAATCCAAAATTTTATTTTTAAAATACTAACAAGTAAGTTTCACTTAGTAATTGCTCAAAACATACAAAACAATAATATTTATAAATTTTTCAAATAACATGCTTAAAGTTATTAGTAGATATTGTATATAAATAATAAGTATTTTTCTAGGTATGTTATCAGAGTTCATTTGACAGTTCAATTCAATAATGATATAAACATATCATACAAAATCAGCACAAATGAGCAGACCTATTAACTTACAAACTTTATAAAATTTGTAAGTTAATAGGTCTGCTCATTTGTGTTGATTTTGTATGATATGTTTATATTATAAACCATATAGAGCAGAAGTTTTAAATCTATCAATAATGATAATATTTATCATCAATCAATACATAAATGTTATAGATTTAAAATATATGAATTTAAAACATTTGTAAATAAACTCTAATGAAAAATAATAAGTAATTTCATTATTTCTGGGGGGGAATTAATTTCTCTCTCCTAAATGTTTATAGAAATATTTCAATAGAAAATTTCAAGGATTTTTAATAAAAATCTTGATTATGTAAAATTATATAATTAGCTAAAACACACTTCTGCTTGCAATCATTTCACAAACATATTGTACAAAAACAGATCATGACAATGATCTTGTAGAATGATTGTTGGCAGAATTGT
Organism: Olivierus martensii; assembly: GCA_000484575.1. Lineage (NCBI taxonomy): Eukaryota > Metazoa > Arthropoda > Arachnida > Scorpiones > Buthidae > Olivierus > Olivierus martensii. The sequence goes on along the minus strand of AYEL01088768.1, from coordinate 52,012 downwards.
ATTTTTTTTTTTATCTAATTTTGTAATTTTACATCAGTTTTACTTCTCAAAAACAGATCATGACAATGATCTTGTAGAATGATTGTTGGCAGAATTGTATTTTTTTTTATCTAATTTTGTAATTTTACATTAGTTTTACTTCTCAATAGAATTTTTTCAAATTTTTAAGACAATTCAAGATTTATTTCTGTTACTAGGGAATATTTTTAACAAATTTACATTTTAACCAAATTTTAGTAACATCAATATAAAATGTTAAGATTCATCATGATTTGTCTTTGTATCTGATGTTTCTGGAATGATTGTTGCAGAAACTTTAATGTAAATTAAAGTTTTAACTCTTTAACATAATTTTTCAATCGTGTTTGAAGTAGGCAAAAACAGACATTTTAATGTTTATAGCTAAGTACTGTACTGTATCATATTGCAGTTTATTATTTTAATTAAATAAACATACATTACTGCAACAAGGCTAGAATTATAATTTTATTTAATTTTTGAAAATCTTACAATAATAAATGAACACTACAAACAACTGTTAAAGTCATTGTACTGTATATAGATGGTAGGTGTTTATATATATTAGGTATTTAAATATGTTTATATTTCTTTAAGTAAGTTTTAGTTACAATGTTTTAATCATATAGATGTCCAAATGATACTTCAATATTACAGTAATGTCTATAGGATCACGAGAAGTGAAGAGTTTAGTTTGATTATATCTGATAAAAAAAAAGTACAAAAACAAGTATTTCCAGAAAGAACTTGAAATTGCTTACTTTCTGAAGTCATTTATTTAGCATTTGGAATTATATCTGCAATTTTAATGTTTATTTAATTAACATAGTAGTCATCATATCAATGAAGTGACATCATTATTCGATATCATTACAGCACTCAAAGCAGAGAGATTATTGAAGGTATATAAAATTATACTATAACTATAAACCAAAAATATTTATTTGGTTTATTTGAAGCGTTTTTGGCTAAGTTACATCTCTCATCAGTGATATATTCCATTACAAAATATAATAAATTGAATAAAGAATGAAAGACTAAGTATAAAATAACATAATTTTAAGAATGTTACCATAGTAATTGTTGGAAATAATTACTATGGTAACGTAATTATTTCCAACAATTAATGTTTATCATAGTAGTGTAAACATTAAAATTTTAACATTTAAAAATGATACAAAAATAATTAATTCAGTATTAATATCAAAGTTTGCAGAAAATATAGCACATGAAGCAGTATAAATATATAAAGTTTTTTTATTAAACAAAAACGTTTTCAATACCAACAGTATCATCGTCAGTTGCACATAGAATTAAGATTCAAGTGGTTCTAGAATAGAACAAAAAATTAGAACATTCTTTAAAATTTTAAAGGGCTAACAATTATAAAAATAAAATAACACATAACAGGAATTACAAGATTAAACTATTCATTTAAGAGGAGAATGCAAAATTAGTACATTAGAGATTTCTTCTGATCGCATATCTCCACGCCGCACTCATCCCGTCTGATGTTAATGACGTTATTGGTTTCATTGAGCAGACGGGATGAGTGCGGCGTGGAGATATGCGATCAGAAGAAATCTCTAATGTACTAATTTTGCATTCTCCTCTTAAATGAATAGTTTAATCTTGTAATTCCTGTTATATGTTATTTTATTTAATTTATTTTTTTTGTATTTTACTTTATTTTTATAATTATTAGCTCCTTTAAATTTTAAAGAATGTTCTAATTTTTTGTTCTATTTTAGAACCACTTGAATCTTAATTCTATGTACAACTGACGATGATACTGTTGGTATCGAAAACGTTTTTGTTTAATAAAAAAACTTTATATATTTATACTGATTCATGTGCTATATTTTCTGTGAACTTTAGACTAAAAGTTAAGCAGTGTGTTTTATTTCCATTGATCATTAATATCAAAATTGAACATAAAAAGTTACGTGGTAGATAATAATGTTCATAAGGGTATCATTGCTATCATGGTGTTGAAAGACAGTTGGCTACCGTTTTTATGTTTTATGGCACTAAATCCAAGCCTGGCTAATCATATTAGGCTCCACTGTATTAATTATGTTATAACCATTTAATTTCTTATTTACTATGCTGATGGCTTCTGTGATCTTACCTTTCAGTGGATTATTCACTTTGTTAATTATCTTGGCATCACCCCAGTTTATCTCTGTGTTAAAGACTGATAGAGATAAATTGGGTTTAAGAATTTTACTTATGAGCACATTCCAGGAACTACCTGTATATCTTTTCAAATGATTTGAAAACATATAGATGAAACAGAATATCATATATTATTCAATATATATATTTAATGGTTTTATAATATTATGTTTTAGTCACTATATATTCTTGTTTATAGCTTAGTACATGTCTTGTTAGATGAAGTAGTTGGTAGTTCAATTCACAGATGTCTTGATCCACTTATGATGGAACCAAGTGTAAGTAATAAAAATTAAAATTTTAAAGTTTGAAGATGTTTTTTTTAATTTATGTTATTATTTCCAGGTTGTCGATGTAATATGTGAAAGAGGCTAAGTTGTAAATAGAATCTCTGTACATATATATATTTATTCTGTATATTGCTGAGTTTTATTATATAAAATCATTTTAAAATACAATATTGTTAATTTATTAAAGATGTTTCTTAAATTATATAAGGAAAAATATATCTGAATAGAGAATTATTTACTTGAAAGTCAATCATTTCGATTAAATGAGAATATTTGAAGTTTAGAAATCAATGAAAATAGCCTTAGATACTTTATATTTTTCATATGTTTTATAATAATTTACATTATTAAATAAAATACAAAGAAATATTTTATAGATATCAAAAATTTAAAACATTTTGAGTATTAATCTGCCTTCATATAAGCAAATTTGCGATTGAAATTCATTCAAATTATATGATGTGTTCAAATAAAACCTGTTCAATGTTATGTCACATGTGTCATTTTTAAACGTGTGACATAACATTGAAGATGGCTGGTATGATTGAAAATCTGTCCAAGCAGGATATGCAAACTATAATTCAGTTTTTAACTGCTGAGGGATGTAAGCCAGTGATGCTAGTGAGTTACCTGCATGCTGACTGAACACCAAAAAGAAAGAAAAATGGACCTCAGCTTGCACATTTAATGTGCTACTGCAATGAGAGTGAACAATTCCTGCAGTGCATAGTGATGTTTCACCACTATGCACCACAGGAATTGTTTTGTATTATGCTGCAGGAAGAAGTTTCTGTTGTGTTTGAAAAGTAATAATCTAAATTTCAAAAAATAAAAAAGCAGCTAATTCCTTTTTGTGTTTTTATTTATATTTAATATAATTACATTTTGCCCTTGCATTAAGAACTACTATTAATATCTCATGTGATAATTTACTTATTCTCGTTATCAATACTTGTGCATACTTTTTAACTAAAATCATCTGTGTGTGATTACGTGTAGCTGATTTTAGTTAAAAAGTAAGCATAAAGGTGTGAACATACAAATTCCAGAATTTGATCTGATAAAAAAGCTGATCTCCAATATAGGATATACTAGTGTTGAACATTAATAAAACCATCGAAAGGTAACATCGATGTTATTTTTTTTGTGTGTGCATTGTCAGTAACAGCTACATTGACATATTCTTCATCTATTTCCCAGTACTGTATTTTATCAACTGCTTTAGTTTATTAGCTAGATATACACTAGTTTATCGTTTTTCTAATATAAAAACATTAATGCTATATTGTATAGTATATTTCCCTCAACTATAAAATGGGCAGTCAAGCTAATGTAACTTTTCTTCTGGATGTCTGTCCATAAAAAGCAGTTGTCAATAAGCAAAATTTCTGTTTCAGCTGTTATTTGACTATGGATACTATATTACTATATTTATCGGAAATTAGTCTTTTAGTCGTTGGTCGAGAAGCAATTTTGTACAAAGATGCTATTGTCTTTACTAAATGTTGAAAACCTTTACCATCTAAATACTCAATGGCTTATTGTTTTTACACATCATAAATATAAGAGCTTGATTTACCTTGTTTTCTGCTGATTTACCTGATTTGAAGAACTCAATGCTCCTAAATGCCTGAAAATTTTTCTTTGTTTTCTTGGGAGATGTGGTGACCATGATGCTTCATCAGTGTCTCGATAACATTTTTCTTCTTTCTGAACTCCCAAGTTGTAGATATTTGATTTCAAGATGGCATCTTAAATTCTTGGTATTACCATTGGTTTTCAGTTCTTTTGAATAATATATGCAAGTTGCAGAATTATTTTTGTTTTTAGCAAAATGTTATCTAAGAGGTTTTTGGAAGCGTACTTACTGAGCTACAAAGGTATAAATACTTTGAAATAAAAAAAAAAACCTAAAGCATTTCGAATAATAATTAAATGACGATAATAAAGTGTCTCATGTGAAAAATATAAGCATTAAATCAATATTGCCAGATTGATTGTTCGATTTTCTTAATGCAAAACTAAAAAATTAAATAAAATCATCAACAATTAAAAAAAATTCCATTTATAAAAATATTATTATGGAATATTACTTAATCCAAACGTCAATTCTACTACATAAACAGAAAAACATCGACTATCGATACCAAAACATCGTTGTTCATAAAACATTGACCTCTAAACATCGATGTTCGATACTAGGATATACTATGGTTTATGCATGTTTTGATTTAGATCGTTCTGTAAAGCCTTATATATGTAAATTGGAGAGTTTCTGTACTATATTTGTGTTTTTTCCTATCATATTAGATGTTTTTAATTATATAACTTCTCATCCTCTCCCTTTGCCCACTTTTTTTTCATAATTACATAGTGCATATGTATATATGTACATATTTCATTTGCTGACTTTGTGATTAAGTGTCTTTAATTACAACTACATATTATAAACTTTTATTTGTTTTCTTCTTCATAATTACATAGTGCATATGTATATATGTACATATTTCATTTGCTGACTTTGTGATTGTCTTTAATTACAACTACATATTATAAACTTTTATTTGTTTTCTTTGTAATAAAAAGCCATTTAAGAACCTAAACTGTACTACATGAAATTAGATTTGGTACTCTGTATGTCCCCCGACCTATGTAATTTTCGACTTACATAATACAGGTGGGATCAGGAAGCATAACCTTAAGTCTGGATTCGATGTCACCAGAATGTACTGCAGAAACAGACAACAGATGGACAAATATGATGTCATTTCCTGTTTTTAACATACTGCTCGGAAAATTAGCCAATCATGTTTCTTGGATGGAATGTTTGCCTGATATCATAATAAATCAGATAAGCAATATAGAGATACCATTTTAAACAATTGCAAGAGATGCTATAATATACAAAACTGTCCCAAATTTCTGTTGTAGTGGAAACAAAATAGAGAAGGCAGAAAAAAACAGATTGTTCTGTTTCTGTTTGCTATTTCTAACGATGTGGAATTCAAGCTTTACTGTATTAAAATGTCTGTTTGTAGAAAAATTGAAATCCTATGCCTTTATTGAAATTTTAGAGTTTATTCAGATCTTAGAGTATCTCCTTGTATATTAATAATGCATAAAAATGCATTATTATACAAATATTAATATGCAAATAAAAATTATTTAATACAGTTAATTATATCAGTTATATTTATTAATATACAAATTAAAGTTGATTATTTTTCTTGTATATTAGTAAATTAATAATGCATTTTTATATAAATATTAAAAATCATATTACAGAAAATTCTAACTTTAAAAGTATTCAATAATACTAATAAATCTCAAAACGGTTGAGCCAAAAGTTTTTTAATTATAAATAAGTACAGTACATATAATTGAAACATATTTTGTGATTTATTTCACTTTTGGTATCCTCTGTAAGAAAATACCAACAGCTTCGTTTAAAAATTCTTCTTGCTTCATTACATCATCAGTATTTACATTTGTAGCAGTTGCAGTCAGATTTTCTGCTAAACAACCCATAGATAACTGCTGAGCTACTTCAAGTATTTTCTTAGGATCAATATCTGTAACTTTAATGGCTTTATTAATTTCCTCCAAGACAAGTTTGCAAAGGGTATAATTAGCTTGTCCACTGTTTTTCTCACTCAAATCTTGATATAGAGATCTGGTAATTTGGATGTATTCCTTCAATTGCAAACAGCACATGATTCCAGCACGGAAAATACCAAAAGGCACATATTCGGTATAAAAACATTGTAATTTCTGTAAAATAACTTCAACTTGTCGTTCCGGTAATCCAGTGAGGAGCTGCACCAACAGATCAGTATAGATATCACCAGTCAATCCTCTTAGTTCTTGCTGCACTTTATATTGGCTGATAGTATGATAAGCTCTACACATTTTTTCTTCTATAGAAGGATGATTGGAGTTGGAATTTTCCAAAAATTGGGCTGCTTGAGAAACGCGATTACTTTTCTCGCATTCTCTCTGAAAATGATTGGCCAAAAACGATATAGGATCTTTAGGCTTGTAGTCAAGGAGTAGTAATAAGGCATGATGCAATACAGTTTCTACATTTTCTTCTTCAGACATCCTAAGAATTAAGAAAGTTTGCATTTAGCAATAAATGAAAATGATAAAATTTTGAAACAAAGCATTGAAATGTACTCTACCTCGTTGTAATCCGGTACTGTATATAACAGAAAAAAATCAATAATCATGGAACTGGAGCGCCTCAAGCGTCAATTTTTGTCATTATTTCGCAAATTATTATGTTTTGATATATAACGCGTAAGTTGTCTATGGAAGAAATAAAAATAATTAAAAAAATTCCATTGAGTTTTAGTAAAAATAAAAATATATAACAGCGCATTATATATATTTATAATTTAATAAATACTGCAATATTGTTTTGCTGCGCGTTATCATCAAGAAAATACATTAAAATAATTACAGTAAACGTCTGTATAACGCGTTCTCCTATAACACGACGAAAAAACTGCAACTAATACTCATACAATACTATAAACAGTCCCATATAATGCGTACGATAAATTTTTTTAAACGTTACTTACCCATTATAATATCCGTTGATTGTAATAAAAAAACCAAACGATTCGTTTCCATGACAACCTTAACAACTTTTCGTTTGGTTAGACCATGGTTATACGAATCCGCACTTTCGGAGTCAATATACGGGATCTACTTGTATATAATGTTTTTTAACATTTATTTAGCTATATTCTGTTTTTTTTTTTCTTTATTAATACGATAAATTTTTTTAAACGTTACTTACCCATTATAATATCCGTTGATTGTAATAAAAAACCAAACGATTCGTTTCCATGACAACCTTAACAACTTTTAGTCTGGTTATACGAATCCGCACTTTCGGAGTCAATATACGGGATCTACTTGTATATAATGTTTTTTAAAATTTATTTAGCTGTATTCTGTTTTTTTTTTCTTTATTAAAAGAAACCTTCTTTAAAATAAGTTAATTAACATTCTGCACATAATTAAAATCTTATTCGAAACTAACGCACATCTCATTAGCAATATGCGATCAGTGCTGGAACTCGGAGACAAGTTTAAATTTGGATAAAATTTTCTGATCATACGTGTCTCACGTAACGCGGAACGTATCCCATGCGTTGTGCGGGAGTCCACTGTAAATCGGTTTTATAGTACCTGTACTGTAGTTTAAAATTTTTAGATAACGTTATACAGGCGGTCCTCGACTTTCGTACTTAATTTGTTCCTGAAATGTGTACGAAAGTTGAGCAATGTAAAAAAGCATGGAAAAGTGTTTTCAAGTGTATTTTACAACACAACAAAATATGTGGGTAACGTGGTCCTACTCATTAGCAATATGCGATCAGTGCTGGAACTCGGAGACAAGTTTAAATTTGGATAAAATCTTCCGATCATGCGTGTCTCACGTAACGCGGAACGTATCCCATGCGTTGTGCGGGAGTCCACTGTAAATCGGTTTTATAGTACCTGTACTGTAGTTTAAAATTTTTAGATAACGTTATACAGGCGGTCCTCGACTTTCGTACTTAATTTGTTCCTGAAATGTGTACGAAAGTTGAGCAATGTAAAAAAGCATGGAAAAGTGTTTTCAAGTGTATTTTACAACACAACAAAATATGTGGGTAACGTGGTCCTAATGGGCTCGTTTTTAAATTCAACACTCTCCACCACTGATGTACATCTAAAATGACGTCATGACAATCCATCGGTGGATGCTAAAGCAACTGTTTTTAAATTCAACACATTCACATCAAGATGGCTGACTGTTTGGATGTTATTTTATCTTCTGCTTCTAGTCAATTTTTAATACCGACATAGTAAATTATATTTTCAAATGCAAATAAATATCTGTTGTATAACTATCAACAGACAGAGCATAAACTGATTCTCCAATGTTTAGATTTATTTTTCGCATGGAAGCAGCCATCTTAAAAAATGACGTCAAAATCTGTATCCACCAGCGTCAACCAAACAAATACTATGGTTGATGTAGTGAGTTAGTGTTGAATACACCAGTGACGTCACTGGTGAATTTACAAACAGTTTAACAAACATGATTTACATCACTGGTGGAGTGTGTTGAATTTAAAAACACGCCCAATTCAAGACCGTGCTCAAGACTCAACCTGTGACGCCAGAAACGGGCTGGGATTAATGACGTAGTCGTAGAGGAAGAGAGAATGGCTACAAGGAAGTACGCGCGTTTTTGGGACACATACCAATAAAAATTTAACTTTTAAATATGTACGAAAGTCGAGGGCCGCTTGTAGTTTATTATTATTATTATTATTATTATATATTAAAAATAATTTGAAAGATATTAAAAGAATACGTTTATATGGTATTAAAAATTACACTGTAATTTTTTTATTTTATAAATAAGATTTAAAAATAAATTAATTGAAATAATCCGCTGGAAAGTGTGAACATATTTACGATTAAAATATCACCAATTATTTCTGTCTGGAGATGCTATTAAGATTCATTCCAACCGGACGGAGGCTCCTCCGATTATTTTGGAGTCACGTGACATTCTATAGTAAGCACCAAGGCTGCAGGAGTGTTTTGCCAATCTCCTACGGCGCTAGTACTTAGAAAAGAATGCCACCGCTTGGCAAATCTGAAAAATCGGAAGATTATTTTAATTAATGCTTCAATTAGATGACGTCAAGCCTGCTTAGTAATAATAATTCAAAATAATATTAATTACTAAAATTCAAAACCTCTTTAATTAAGTTTCATTGCAATTTAAAAAGTTTTTTAATTAAAAAAACTTTCTGATTGATGTAACTAAATACCTCATTAAAATGAGTTATAACATCTTGATGAAAGGATGAACGAAAATGACAAAGTTGGCAACTATATGGCATTTCACATTCGACATGCAAATTTTTCATATGTAATGATAAATTTTTAAATTGACTAAATTCTTGACTGCATATTCGACATACTAAAGAATTATTTTTCAGATGAACCTATTAATAAACAATAATATTTTAGAATTAAAAATAATTTTCAATATTTATTAAATAAGAAAAATATAAAATATTTACAGATTCCATGTGGCACTGCATATTGAAAGGTGTTTCAAAATCACGAAAACAATACTTGCACTGGGTAAGGTCACTTAAAGCTGGTTTACATTGACGTTGTATATCAATATGAGCATTAATATGTTTCATAACTTTTACATTATTTTCTACAATTTTCTTGCAGACAAGGCACTACAAAAATATTTAAATTCTTTTTAATATTAAGAAAGACCAATTATTTTTTGTAAAATAAAAGTTCATTTGAAAATTTTTTGCTGAAAATTTGTTAGAGTTCTGTTATTTTAAATATGAAAGCTATTTTATATAAACTTATCTGATTTTGGCCATGAAGTGATGTAAATTTCTAAAGTAATTAATCTTTCAATTCTTGACTCTATATGTTTTATCTGACAATCACATATTCTATTGTAAAAAATACCATAAAAAATAATATGATTGAAATATTATATAAAAATTCTAAATTCTTTTAATAATGCATTTAAATTATAACACGTCTTTTCTGTTTTTAAAATCATATACACATTTTTTATATTAACATTTTCAAACTACTAAATTTAGTCCTTTTCAGATAGCTTACACATTATTAAAATATTTGATTTAAGCATTGGTATAAGTTGCAAATAATCTTCAAACAATTATGATATACAGAAGTGACCAAAATAATTGAGTCATCATATAAAAATATGAGATAATTTAATTTCATATTTCTACAGCATTAATTTATTTTAATATCTTGAATAAAAAAAATGTAACAAAATAATTTAAATTCCAATATTAGTATTATATTTCTTGTCTTTACAGTATTTTTATGTTCGTAAACTTATATAAAGACTTAAGCTCTTGGAAATGTTATGTAATTCAAATTTTTACATTTATGTCTTTCAAATTTTAAATAAATTTTCAGAATGATAGAACAGCTATTCTTCTTTAATTTAAAATGGTTTAAGAGCTATTCTTTGAAATCAAAAAGTTTGTAACTCCAAGTTTGTTCTTACATTTAATCCAGTATATATTGCAAAATGTATACATTAAATAAATTCTATTAATAATGCCTTATATTAGAGTAATTAAAATAAATTTCTGCTTATAAATTAAGAATTTGATGGAAACTGTGACTTTAAAAAATGCAGTTTTAAAATGGTAGTTTCATTGAAATTTAAAATATTTTTAAATAAAAATATAATTTCTGATTGACATAACTAAATACCTTATTAAAATGAATTACAGCATCTTGAAAGGATAACAGAAAATGACAAAGCTGACAACTAGTTATACAGCGTTTCACACTGGATATTAGAATTTTTCATATATAGTGTATTTTTTAATTCTAATAATGCTGATCTGCTAAATAGCTATGAAATTTTTCCATATATTTATTACAACTCATTTCACTATGATAATTTTAAAAACTATAGTTTTTGAATTTTTCAGAAATTTGGAATAAATTGACATATAAATATGTACAAAAATTTGTAATTAAAAATTATCTGTAATTTGTTTTAATATGAAAAAACACAAAATACATAAGTAATTCAGGAAAAGAAAAATATTTACCTAAAAATATATACAGTCATACCTCACATTATGTCATTAATTCATTCCAAGACTCATGACTTAAGTCAAAAAGCAATTTAAGTCAAATAAACTCTTTAAAAACTGACGTAGACTCCTTATAAATAACCCCATAACACTACTATTATTATTTTTAAGCTTCTAAATAATTCTATTAGTTTCAATAACCAGTTCATACTCCAATTGGACAAATGGTCAAGATACTTTTGTATGCAGCATAGAAAGTTGAACAAGAGTGAACCTCAGTGTAAAAATGCAACATCTAGCCATATATCAAAAGTAATATCAGTATCAATACACTGATTACATCACGTTTCATGCATGTGAGACCCAGCCTTTAGTAAACTTTTATTTTTTCCTATTAACAAAAATCTGATATAAGTCAAAATGACTTAAGTCGAGATATGACTGTATTAATATTTGACTGATCCTATCAGTTGTATTTTTATTTACATAATAATTGTTACAATGATAAAATGTTCTATGGTGTGTTACTTAATGAGTGGTAACGTTGGTGTGTTACTAATGTTGGTAACGTTCATTAGTTAAGTAAATACAAAAATAATAAATGACAATAAAATATAAAATATATTGTTTTAACTTAACAAATATGAATATGATTTAGAAGGGAATTCTCATTTTCATTTTTTATATACTGGCAATTAAATCATTCAAGATAATAAAAAGATTATTGAAGAACTGCACTGAGAAAGTTAAGAGGGAAGCAGTGATAAACATAACATAATATAAAAAATGAAATATAACAAAAACCAATAAAGTATACAAAAGTTAATAATTATTTAGTATTTCTATCAATAATAAATAAATACAATTCTCAGATTAACTACTTCAAATTAATAGATTTTTATAAAAGTTTACATTGTTTTCTCAATTGTACATTTTATAACTAGATTAAATATATTCTACCAAGATGGAATTTCTTTAGAAAGTATAAGTACTTGGTATAGATTAATATGGAAGGTATATGTCAATTGTCCATTGTATTTATACTTCACCTGCATATTTCACGATATGATTTTATCAAAACAAGTACTGAATAAAAACAAAAAAAGCTTTTATAATTTGATCTTAAAAATTTATGAATATTTTGTATATTGTGAAATTGTTGCTGTTTGCATGAAAATGCTGAGACATTTTTTTTGGCATCACTCATTAAGAATATACGTTTGTTAATAACTGATACTGTCCCACATCAATTTTGTATTTTTTAGTTACAAAAGACATAATCAAACAGTCAGCACTTTTTATATTTCTTAGACTTTTCTACTGTTATCTTTCATTTGGCATATATATTTAAATTACCCAAAACCATGAACATATAAACAGCTAAAAAATGGTTAGAAATGTTTAAAGATGATCCATAAAATTTTCACTTTATAAGAGGTATATATAGCAAATTTAGATTAAAAATAATGACAATCAATTCTGAAGGGATTTATTAAAAGTTCTGACTATTCACATATCTGTTGTAACTAATAAAGCAGAAAATTAATATGAGATGGAATGATATTTGCATATTTAACAGTGCTGCTCAGGCAACAGAATAAAATGCACAAAATTAATAAATCTATTTTATAAAAATTATTTAATAAGTTATCTGAAAAGAAGCAAAAAGAAATGCTTAAAAATGTTAGCATAAAAATAAATACATATGGTATTAAAAGCACAAAAGAAATGTTATAATTTAAAAAGGAAAGTGAAGTTGAATAACGGAGTACACATTTAAAAGTTTGTGTTCTGTTCTTAAGAACTTATTTAATATTAAAATATGAAAGATACTGATGTTTATTGTTTTCAGTGGCTTAAATAACAAAAGAGAAACTGATTTTTATATGAATTAAATAGTTAATATGAATTTGATAGTTCATTAAAGCAAATTTCACTTTTATATTTCACTTAATAAAAGAAGTTAAGAATTGTTATATTCCACTGAACAAAGTTTAAAAATTAATAAATTAGTTTAGTTCAAAACACAATTGTTGAAACATGATTTAAATCTATGTAGTGGATTAATCCAAAATTTTTCCACATTGCATCTGGAATGGAAATAGGATTATAGAGGTATATACAGTGGGTGATTGGTTAACGAACAGTTCGGATAACGAACACTTTTTTGAAAGATTTTTATGTTTGGTTAACGAACACTTCACAGAACAAACTGTGAGACCCGTGGACTGACCAAATGACAAATCAGCCGGATGGTTGCGTGGTAAAGTTGTGGCTTACCATTCTGGAGGATCCAGGGGTCCAACTCCTCCAATTTTTAGGAGGGATCTGGGTCCAGACCATTGAAACCCATCCTTCAATCTTCCAGTTGACCCCATCATGGGTGTTGTCAGCCTGTGATGATGGCAGCTCTATAAGTGGCCACCACCAGATAAAAATATTCCATGAAGATAGTTCGGATTAACTAACCTAACGGAATGACAAGCTTAGGCCTTTCGCACTCGTGGACTTATGGGTAGGATGGAAGAAAAGTAGCTTTCCCGATTAAAATGGACTCGGAGACAACATAAAACAAATCAAAGATTTATTAAAGAAGGTTAGAGAGAGATTTTACAATTTTTTGGTGTTAGAATGGCACCCATACCAGGTTAAGGTCAACAGGCTTGGAGATCTCTCCCACGACGATACTATTAATCACTTCTGAAAAATCCTGAAGGAGAGAGAAAAGCAATTGATATTGGACAGATTCTTTATCGGAAAATAAATGTAATAGACGAAAATGCAAGACTATGTATGTATATATTATTGTTATTACATATAAACATAAATAAAAAATTATATAATTTCTTACTATGTTTTTTTTTGGGTCACCAGAACGAATTAATCAAATTCCCATTAAAACCTAACGATGATCGGTTAACGAACAATTCGGATAACGAGCATTTTCTTGGAACAAATTATGTTCGTTAACCGATCACCCACTGTATTCAATTTTAGTAAAAAGAAAAAACTTTTTTATTTGGTTACATTCAATTTTTACTTTTCATGTTTCAGACTTCTAATAAATCGCATCCTCAAAATAATCAAAAATTCATTATTGCTGACTATTCTGTTAATAAATATTATGCATTTGTTAAAAACGATCTGAAGATTTCACAATATTATATTCAGTTCTTAAAATTTATTTTCATCAACATGATATATTTCTAAATATCTCCGTGTGAACAATATTTTATTACATGATAGAAAATTAATATTAAAATTCTTACATTAAACTTAAATTTGATATTATATGTAAAAATTTAAATATTTATAATCTTTTATTATTTGCTTTACTTTAACTACTGCTTTAATTTTAATTTTAATAGAATTAAAATTTTTAATTTAATTTTAATTATTAATTTTTTAATAAAATTGGTAGTAGACTGGGGAGGAGCAAAAGTAATCAAGTAAATGCTAAATATGAAAAAAGATTTGATTCTAGAAGCATTAGAAATAGAGAAGCAGAAAAAGCATGAAAATATGCTACATGAAAGAACATTGGAAAACTTATTAATACCATAGTGGTACATAATTGGAGAAATGTATTAAAAATCAAAAAAAATTGAAAAATATTCATTTAAAAATAAAGCACAATGTAACTCAACCATAAATATTAAAACGTAACAAATACAGAAAAACTATTTACTAATCATAATAATTACAAAAATGTCATATATTGTCATAAAATGTTAATTAGTAATGTTTTATAATTATTCATTATGTAAAAAATTTTTTAATTTATGTTGTATTTAAAATATGATATACATTAATATTTATGTTCTATTGAAATCCAAAAGTTTATAACAGAATCAAACCTGATGATGGCATAATATGCCAAAAACATTAGTTCATTTCTGAATTAAAGTCTTTTTATCTTATACTGCAGTAAATGCTTCAATTTTATTTAAAAATTAAAATCTATTATTAGTTTAACAAACAAAATTTATATTTATTATGATAATCATATTGCTTAAAGTATCAGTAATGTTAATTTATAGGGTAAATTAATTGTGTGAAATTAAATTTTAAACAATGGTATAAAAAAATATTTCAAAACTTTAATTTATACACATTAATTAAAAATTCTGTACTTGTCAAAAAACAATAATGATTTAAATATTTACATAAAATTTAATAAATAAATAATTATTTACTTACCTTAAATTGAAAATTTCCTTTGTGTTCTGCTTTAATCAATTTTTGGTTTGGATTCTTACGAGCATAATAAAATTCTTCTAAAGCAATGACTTCTTCCTCATCTAAAATATGTCATATAACATTAAAAACAAAATATCAAATTATGATAGAAATATATACTGCATTTTTATAATTATAAAATTCATTGCAACCATTTTAATATAGCTGAAGAAGTATTACCATAATGTGAAAATCTTTGTTTAACATCAATGCTTTTCAAAAGAGAGTCACGAAAAAATTAGGAAACAACAAAATGATAATCGGTGCCTAATTAAAATATATTTAAATTGATGGAAAAATAAATATTAAATTACAAACCTGCAATAAAAGTATTTCTTACATGAGTAAGGTTTATATGAAATTATTTTTTTTTTGAAATTAATAAATCTCAGTTTAAAATTATTTTGTAAGGAGAATTTCAATTATATTACAAGGAAATCTAGATTAAACAAAATTAGAAAATATTGATATAATCATATAAATATTATCAGACCTAACTTCAGATATTTAAAATTATAATTTGATTATTAAAATTAACAAACCAATAAAAAATTATTGATAAACAATACATAATATAAATCAATAATAAAATACAATACCCTAAATTCTCACATTCAAAATAATGATCTAACCATATTGGTAGGCTTCTATATATCTACTAATCTACATTTGTAATAATATATCTTTTAACTTATTATATTATCAGTAATTTTCATAACCTCACTCCTCTTGAGCTCTTAGATTTTGATTTATGCAAAACTTTTGGTTTACCCATAAAATGTCATAGCATAAAATTTAGTGTTGCATAAACTCTGCAAAAATACTTCTTTTTAAATTGTGATTTATCATCATCAATAATAAATTTCTTGTTTTAAATTTTTTCTATTGTAAAAAAATAAATTTTAATTTTGAGTTAGCTTCTAATACTTTGAATTATTTTTATAAAAGCACAAAAAGAAATAAAAAAGTAAAATTAACATTATTTTCAAAATTTATTTACTATCAATATAATATTTCATATAAAAATTGAAACAGATTATATAAACAAGATTACTGTATATTTATTCATTTATATTAATAAATGACTAAATATAGAATATATTTGATTTTCTTAATAGATTTTGATTTATGCAAAACTTTTGGTTTACCCATAAAATGTCATAGCATAAAATTTAAAGTGTTGCATAAACTCTGCAAAAATACTTCTTTTTAATTGCCATTATCTTTTTAAATTGTGATTTATCATCATCAATAATAAATTTCTTATGTTTTAAATTTTTTCTATTGTAAAAAAATAAATTTTAATTTTGAGTTAGCTTCTAATACTTTGAATTATTTTTATAAAAGCACAAAAGGAAATAAAAAAGTAAAATTAACATTATTTTCAAAAGTTTATTTACTATCAATATAATATTTCATATAAAAACTGAAACAGATTATATAAACAAGATTACTGTATATTTGTTCATTTATATTTAATAAATGACTAAATATAGAATATATTTGATATACTGTATATTTGATTTTCTTATCTAACCATAAATATAATAAAATTTAAATAATCTAAACTTTTTGTTAGATTTTATTACTTTGTATTATATAATATTTATTGATTCATTGTTTATATTTGTATATCAGCAGTCTCAAACTCATTTTCTTCAAACAGCTACTTAAGATATCTTTCGTTGATTAGATAGCTGCACTTCTAATTAAATTAGAAAAAAGAAGATTTTTCATAAGATAAATAGTCTGACAGATTGATTATATTAACTATTTATATTTTATTTTCCTTAAAATGATATGCCTCAAAATTATACATCCATTTATAACTGTTAGTAGTTTTTAAGTTCAAAATAAAGTATTTCATTGAAAAACTTTTGTTTTACTGAATTTTGATACAATTTATAAAAACATTTTAAAGTGATTCTTAGCTATTTCTTAAAAAAGGTCGCAATTTTTTTTTTATGTATTTTATATATTCTTGTAATTATATGTAATGGAGGCAACAATCAAGGTTGTACAGGGCAACATTATATGGACCACAAGTTTGAGACTGACAGTATAACATAGCAGTTGTAAATCTGGTAAAGAGAAGAAATCAAATGCAGAAAAATGTATATGAGTTCTCCTCTTTTTTTCAGATCAAAAAATATATCTCGTTGAAGTAAAATACAGAAGCCAACATTTATTTAATGATAGTATGGTAAGGATCAAATAGATAATATTGAACATGGATGTAAAATAAAAGCTGACAAAATAGCAAAACAATATAATAATAAATGGGTGAGAACAAAAGATTGAGCAAAAGAAAGCAGCCATTGAGAATATTAATAGCAAAATACATATATACATGTGAATGAATATATTTGTTCTCAAGTACCTGTGTATGTTTTTTTTTTTTTGATGGAATCATTAAAGTAATTCATATAAATATAGTATTATTGAAAAGCTTGGATTTAAGTGACAGCCAAAATGTTTTTATTTCTCTTAATAATTAAAAACTATTAAACTAATTTCTCTGAAAATAAAATCCAAGGAGGATACTGAAATCTACCAATGAGTCTATAATCCAATAAATTACCAACATAAATTATAAATTTTAACAATTATGATCAAGGAATACTCTTATATCAGATTTAAATAAATAAATCTGGTAAAAGGTCTAAGCAATAACAAACATACCATAGATATCAATGCAATGATGCTCAGCATGAATTCATACGTAAATAAAAAATTTTTATTCAAAAATTATGAATTAGTTTTTTTAATTTTATCTCAACATTTTTATTTATTAGTAATAATAAAAATGAAAAAATTATTAATGTTTCTTAAACAATGATATATTGCGAAATTATTTCAATGCTTAATAAAACAAGCATATGTGTTTAAAATAAAATAACAGATGCTTATTGAATGAAATTAGAATCATTAATAAATCACCAAATGTTATTTTATAAAATATTTTATACTTACAGAGTTTTATTGCAAGGTCTTCATCTGTAGTTATTTGAATTTTAGTTGAATCATTATCTATACTTTCATCAGGATTTATTATAACTAATGCTGAATCTTCATTTACAGTATTATTATTAACATTTTTATTTTGAGATTTCGAAATCTTTTTAGATCTTTTCTTTTTCTGTTTAACTAAAATTTAAGAATTTGTAATATTAATCTAATTATATATCAATGAATTCAAAATTATAAGACTATTGTCATCTGTCAAGAATTATTTATATTAGTAACTTATCTAAATGATTTTTTAAAAGTAATTTATTTTTAATAGTAATAAAAAAATCTAGGAAAAAAAATAATACTTTTATTAATGTTCAAATTTGCAATCAAGGATGTCTTGTTTATTACATAGAAAATATTCACAGTTATAAAGAAACTGTTTTAGTAATAAGCTGGTCATTGAAGTATTATGGAATAGGTGATGTTTGCTTCTTCTGTAAATGCTTGTTGACAACATAAAATTCTTAGAAGAATATGTATAAATTACAAAAGCAAACACAAAATCAAACTGAAATGAAAGTTTAAACATTATAAAGAAAATAAAAAAACAATACAATGTTTAATTTTTTAAAAGTTTTACAAATGCAAAAAAATAATGTGTGATTAAAATCATTTTTAAAAAAATCAATAAAAATAAGTAGTTAAAAATTGATTATATGTAATCAATTAAGATATTTAGTGGCCATTAATTTTATTTAAAATGTTAGAATTTATTAAATTCAAAAATGCATGATGGGAAGTATATATAAAGTTGTTATCAGTAAAAACAAAACAAATTAAAATTCTTAAAATAATATTAAAGAAGAAAGCCATTATAAATAATTGATGAACAAAGCACAAATGCAAAATTCATATATAAGATTGTTTTACATCCTTTAAAAAGATTTTAATAGATAAATTAATGAGAATCTAATGAATAATCATGTCAAAATAACTACTTTGTTTTTCTCTCCTGTTTCTTTCAGGTATATTTTTGAAGAATTTAGTTTTTTTGAAATATTTATTTTGTACTCTGGAAATAAAAGGATGAGAGAATATATTAATGGTAATCAGTGCTGGATTTAAACCAATTGCACCGAATCGGGCCCCGCGCTTGTCAAAGGTTTTATGTAAATTAAATATTGTATTAAGAAAAAATATTTTAAAATATATGTATCGTTTTTCAATTTTCGCAGAACATATAAATGGTATGATATTATAAAGGAAGTTTCGGAAGATTACAATTACCGAAAACGTCCACACACTCAATTACTTTTTTACATTGAGCCCTATTACAATATTTTGGATAAAAGTTTGTACAGGGTAGTTATAAATTAATTGATCCTAATCACATCTCTGCTGGAGTGGTTCTAATCAATATGTTATATTGAAACCTAATATATGCTAATTAAGCCAGGAATATGTTATATTGAAACCTATATATGCTAATTAACCCACGCGTTGCTATTTCTCGATGAAAAATAAAATTGTTGAAATTTTCACATCAAGGTGAAATTTATTGATGAAAAATAAAATTGTTCAAATTTTCACATCAAGGTGAAATTTATCAAAATAATTAATAATCAATATGCATATTGAAACCTAATATATGCTAATTAGGCCACGGGGTTGCTATTTCCGATGAAATAAAATTGTTCAAATTTTCACATCAAGGTGAAATTTATCCAAATATATTTCATCTTGATGTCTTCCCTTCTTTTGTTCTTAAAATCGATTCTTTTGTTATTTTTGTCATCAGATGATGCCAGTTTTTTTTTCCTATAATAATAATAATTGACGGGGCGAAAGAAGGCCTTCCACATGCTGTCCATCCTTGCAGTGGGATCACCCGGATTGTGGACAACGACAATCAACAGGAGGGCCTGACTTCATGATCATGATAAATATTTTCAAGGGGTCGGACTCGAGATTCGAACCCAGGTTCTCCAGAGTGGAAAGCCGCAGTGTTTCCACACAGTCAATCCAGCCGACAAAAATGGGTTTTTATTTATAAATGTTACTTATTTTATTTATACATATAAGTCATATTTTGAGGGGCCCTGCAAGAAATATTCCAATCGGGCCCTGTACTTACTAGATCTGGCACTGATGGTAATAAAAAAAATTAAATTTTTTATAATAATTATTTTATGGGTTTTCTGCTTCCTAAATGTAATTATAAAATGTTTATTAACAAAGAATTTATTATTTTGTATGTCTAACATCTTTAGAAATAAAAGACTACGATTTTTTCTAACTGATTCTCCATAATTGCAAACTTCTTTTCTGAAAACTCAAATTAAATCTATAACTAACTCATCATTTTATTTGATTTAGTCTCTATACTTTAATTTATAAAGAAAATGATTAAATGAAAATTGATATAATAAAATAAAAGTGAAAAATTCTATGAAATCAAAAATAAGAAATGCAGTGAAACTGCAACAAATATATGGTTTCAGCTACAGAATATATAAAATATAGGATAGAGATCATATAATTATCATAAATATTACTTTATTTTAAAACCTTTAACAATTATTAATTTAATAAAGTTATATTATACAAAAATACAATTTTAATTAAATAAAAATTTCAAATCAGCATAAAAGTGATTATAAAAAAAATAAATTATTAGATACAAGAATATACTTGAGAAATATAAAGATTAAGATTCTTGATAATTTTTCTAATCAAAAGTGATAAAACAAAAATAGAGTTAAAACAATTTTTAAGTTAAGAAAAACAGTAATATCTGATATATGAAAAACATATGAGCCCATAATTATGAAATTGGTCTAAGTCATTTTAGATAGCTTGTGAAAACAAAAGTTTGTATTATTAATAAAATTTTATGATTATAAAACAAATTTATTTTGCAAGTGCAAAAACATTTGCTTTTCGTTTTTATGATAATTATATTTTCATATTATTATGATGATTATAAATGATAGGAAAATTTTTATGATCTTAAAAAATATTTTATAACCTCAAAAATCAAAATATTTTAAAGCAAAACATGTATGACTTAGACCACTTTCATAATTATGGGCTCATATTATCTATCCTTTTTCTTTAACTTCATAAGGAGATTAATGCAAAAAAAATAAATGGATTTATAATTCAAAGAATAGTTTAAAAATTAAAATTTATTATAGTCTAATTAAATCATTTTGAATACTAGTCCCAATATACAAATAAAATAAGCTTTTATTTCAAAGCTATAAGTATTTTCAAATGTTACTTGATCTTCAAGCATCTAGAACCATTTTAGTAAATTAAACAAAAAATTTAAATTCAAAGCTTATCAATTAGATATTAGTAAATATTATATAATTTTAACTGTACATTTAAAAATGTATGGCATTAATATTAATTTATAAGCATTCTATTTTTAACAATCAAATAAAACAAAATATTATTTTTTCACTAAGCCAATAACAATATGACATTTGTATTAATTCTAGAACAACTTATATACCCTGTTATGCCATTAGGTATGGAAAGTACTGAATTAATTACATTCCAACTTAGATCACTCATTATATATCTTAAAGAAGTCTTCAATGCTTTTAATACTTATCAGAAGGGACATTCAGAGAAAATGCAAGGCCCGGGACAGCTAATATTTTTGAGACTTCAAAAGAAAAAAAAAAAAGATAAAATTAACAAATATATAGTGGTATGTGTACAAGAAAAATGAAAACATTGATAGAGAATTACTGAAGCCTGTATTAGCATAAAAATATACAAATATATTTTTTCTAACATACTGAGTTATAAATTAAGCCCCTAAAATTGTGAGACTTGGGGCAGTAGCCCCTCTTGCCCTCCCTGATAAGCCCTGCTTATCAGTATCATCTAGAACAGGGGTGGACAAATCATGGCTCTCGGAACTACTTAATGCGGCCCTCCAACTAATAGCCATAATGCCAAAAATATTATTGATAAATAAAATCAATACAAAAAAATATCAAATCTGTTCCTTATCTCAGTAATATAGTTCATGTAATTTCTAGAAAAGCAATAAATAATAATTCATTTGGTAAACTGTAGATGTTATTACCAAAGATTTTAAAATGCATATTTCTTATAAAAATAGATTTGATTAACCATTAACCAGAATAAACATAAGAAATTGGTTGCAAAATAAATTCAAAATCAAATAAAATCGTTTTGTCAGTCATTCAACCGAATCATGGCTCTCGGAACTACTTAATGCGGCCCTCCAACTAATAGCCATAATGCCAAAAATATTATTGATAAATAAAATCAATACAAAAAAATATCAAATCTGTTCCTTATCTCAGTAATATAGTTCATGTAATTTCTAGAAAAGCAATAAATAATAATTCATTTGGTAAAGTGTAGACGTTATTACAGTGTCATATTTCTTATAAAAAATAGATTTGATTAACCATTAACCAGAATAAACATAAGAAATCACTTGCAAAATACATTCAAAATCAAATAAAATCATTTTGCGAGTCATTCAACTCAATACCTTTTGTAATTTAACAGTATTTGTATTTAATATTTGTACAATTTCCTAAACAGATGTGTTTTTAATTATTGTTTGAAATTTAAAATGATTAAATTATAATTTTAATATATAATTTAAAAGAATTTCAAACCTGCCAAGCTTCTCTGAAAATGGTGTTTAAACTTTTTTTCAGACTGTTGGCATTATTCAAACTCAAGATTCATATAACAGCAAATGAAAGCTGATGACTTTTTTCGGACTGCTGGCATTATTCAAACCCATGATTCTTATAACGACCAATGAAAGCTGATCAGACTGCTGGCATTATTCAAATCCATGATTCATATAACAACTAATGAAAGCTGATCTACTAAATGGCTTTATTTTTAGCATGTCACCCTTTTATAATATCTTAGTCAATAAATGCACCCCTTAAGATCATTCTATTTTGACTATATAATTTTCTAAGAGAATTTTATTACCTCAGACAGTTATTAGGTAAAGGAAGGATTTTGGGAGTTTTTTGCTATTTTGTTTTATGCCACTTTCCAATCAGGTAAATTACTAAAGAGCAGGATCACTTCCAACCACGGGCTACATCCACACCCATGGAGGGGGTCCAGATGGTGAAGGATAGGGATCACTGGGAAAGTGCAGCCCTAGACTATATTCCATTGATGCAATATGGCCCTTTCTCCCAAAAGTTTGCCCACCCCTGATCTATAAGATATACAGGTAATGACTTTATGATCACTTTGTGATCATAAAGTCATTACCTGTATATCTTATAGACAGGAATGTTTTGAGAGTGTTTATAAATTAAGAGTTCTTAATTTTATAAACACTCTCTTAAATTCTCTTAAACTGAAAATTAATTTCTCCTACATTATATTAAAAAATAGGAATTCCATTCTCAATAAAGAAATTGATCAAAGTAAAAATAAGTAAAGATCAACAAAATTGATAGTTTATGAACAAACAATGATTTATTTATCTAAAGAAATGAAAGCATAAGCTTTTAAAATCAAGCAAATTATAATAATAAAGAAATTGTTTATTTCATATAAATGTTAAAGAATTTTTATTCTTCATTATTACTGACAAATAAGTAGACAAGTTTTTATACAGATTTTTCCAAATTGTGTCTTATGCACAATCTGGGAATGAAAATTATTTACATAATGTGTCAGTAAAACCATGACACACTATTACTCCCTCTTGATCCACTATTTTGACTTTTCCAATTTTGTAGCAGATAACAGTTTTTGCTACAAACCCCATCTTACTGTGTTATATAGCTATGAATATGATTTTAAATGCCTATTTGTGAATTTTTAGCATTTATTTATTGCAATTAATGTTTGTATTTTCAATTTTTTTGATATTTCACATTTAAAAAAACTCATAAACAAAAAATTATTTGTGCTGACAGCCCCAATATAGCATCTTAATTCAAAATTTTACCAAAATGTATTTTTATAGATAAAAAAGAATTAACAAAAATTAAATTATGTTATATTTTATTTTCCAGTGAATCTATAATTTTGTAATCCATAATAGTAAATCCAAATGTCTAAATCTAATTATTTAATTAATTATGTCATTTAAATAAATTTAGATTTGCTCTTTAAAAAAGATGATAATTAATAAAATTTATTCAGAGTACTAAACCATAATCAGCAGCTGAAATATTTAAAATCATAAAGCACTCAATACACTTTACACAATATTGGCAACAGTAATAATAAGAAAAAAATCAATATTATATTAATCATTACTGAAAGCAGATGTATAAAAGGGTTGACATTTGCTGGACAGTTGTTCCCTCTCACAGGACTGGACACAGTTCCCTGTTCCTGGACACGCACAGGACAGTCCCCTGTCGCCGGTCACGAACTGGACTGTTCCTAGTCCCCAGTTCCCGGGAGGGTTCCCGGTTGAGACCAGTCAGTCCCCAGCCGTCATGAAGACAGTCCCCGGTTGTCGGGCCCATCGCGTCTACCTGCCAGGGGGACCAAACACGCACAGGACAGTCCCCTGTCGCCGGTCACGAACTGGACTGTTCCTAGTCCCCAGTTTCCGGAAGGGTTCCCGGTCGGGACCAGTCAGTCCCCAGCCGTCATGAAGACAGTCCCCGGTTGTCGGACCCATCGCGTCTACCTGCCAGGGGGACCGATGTCATCGCATTCAAAGTAGAAACATAGAAGATAGAGAATATAGAAGAATCCCCTAGAAGAATAATCTAGACGAATAAATTTAGAAGATTAATCCTAGATGAATAAACCCAGGACAGACTAATCCTGGAAGAATAATCCTAGATTAATCCTAGAAGAATAGTCCTAGACATATAGAGGAAGGATTATTATAAGCATCGCAAGAATCCTTTATACATAGAAGAATCGGCACTACCTACTAACCGGGTGGACATCACAACTGAAGATGGAAGAGAAATATAGTTACTCATCCTCTAACAGGAATCAAGACATCTATAAGAAGAGAGAGACTATTTCCCAGGTATACCGCAGCGTGCGATTTTTAGGTCTTTTTCGATCTTTCATCTCCTAGATCGTTCATATCTCTTTAGATTAGATAGTCTCTTTTCATCTTTATTAGTTATTGTAGATTGTTTGTTGTTAATTAGCTTAATAAACTTGCTTTACTTTGTTATTTAACGAATCTGTCATTCTTCCGAACCTGGAGCTCCGTGCCACTTAACCACGTAACCTTATTCTAAATTCATACACTAAATTCGGCCTTCTTGATGTGTTGGAGATACATATAAAACATCTCCTGGTGTCAGGACTGACATTAATTAATTAGACCCGTTGCGGAATTCTTACAGATGGTTGGGCCTGGAGATTTCCTGCAAAACTGAAAGTGTGAGACCCAGAATCAAATCCTGATCCTACAAAATGTTTTACCACATAGTCATCCAACTGAGAATTTTAGGGCTACACTATTTTGCACTTAATGAATAAAAGTACAAATATGTTTTTAGGTTTTTCTATGCATTAGCAAATTAAAAAAGGCTATGATTTGCTTTAAAAATGATTATGTGAAATTTAAAATTTGCTATAACAATAAAGTATGCCTGTACAAGATTTATTCTATATAAAATAATTATAGAAATACATAGTAAAATAGTATATTCAGGGATGGCCAAACTTCATGTCACTATCAACCACACAAAAGAATCTTAAGTTACTTGAGAGCAACAATCAGTTGAAATTGATATTATATATTTCACATACATTTATTTTGTATGCATACTACTTTTACAATAAATAAAAAAACTATAAATATATTATTCTTTTAAATTAATTATGTATTTACTCTATATTATTTATTGATTTTCATGATATGGAGCCACATTGAAGGTACCAAAGAGCCACATATAGCTCATGAGATGCAATATATGAAAGAAAATATATCAACACTAAGAAAGGGCTTAATGTATTATAGCAAAGTAAAGTACCGGTAAATAAACTAAGCACATTTAA
Source organism: Olivierus martensii (assembly GCA_000484575.1). Classification (NCBI taxonomy): domain Eukaryota; kingdom Metazoa; phylum Arthropoda; class Arachnida; order Scorpiones; family Buthidae; genus Olivierus; species Olivierus martensii. Next base: position 25,674 of record AYEL01088768.1, on the reverse strand, counting down.
GATCAAATAAATAAAAAATAAGCTAATACAGTAAGATCCCACTTAATGCTGCTCCATTTAATGCTATTTTGATATTATGTGGTTTTTTTTAATTCAATAATTTTTATTGATTTGCTTTGGTGCGGTTTTTCAAACCGTTATATTCACATAAATCCAAAACTGCATGAATTTGTTGCTTTGATATTCCTAAGTTGTCTCACAATGCATTTGATATCAGTGCAGTGTAGTACATATAAAAGTCAGCTGAGGAACTTGCAACGGATTTTCTCAAAACAAGTTTATTATGGAAATTATGGATCAGTTTATACAAAATGATCCAAATTCTAATAGAAGTTCAAAGGCAAGACAAAATGTCATGGATGCAATGTCTTGCTATTGACAATTACTTGCTGAATGAAAGAGGAAAAAGCAAACAACATTAGATGCCTTCTTAACGAAAAAACTAAAAGTATCAAATGAGAAAAATTCTTCCTCATCACCAACATAAATTATTTACTCGAATATTTTTCATTTTCATGAATGATTTATGAATACAAATCGATATTAACAATAAAGAATTGTCTATAATTAATTCAATACAATAGTAATAATGCATGTTACGAAATAAAATTAAAAAAATGGTACGTATATCTTCTTATTCACTGTCCTGTTTCACCTATCCTCATTATTTACAGGTTAAGACAACCTTGTTTAATGCTGTTTCATTTAGCTCTTGATTTTTTTGGAATGTATCCTCCACATTAAATGAGGTCTTACTGTAGAATCAAAATATAACAAATCTTATAAAGCATTTTCTGTTTGCACCATATTTAGTATAGTACCAACAATTAATAATAAAAGAACAATAGAATATTTTATAAACTGTTAAATAAATAAATGTTATTTATTTGACAATTTGAGTTATATATTTTTTTAATACAGATCCCAATAAAATAAGGACAACTCTTATAAAATATTTAGCATTTGTTTTGAATATAAGAGTGGGGAAAGTCTGAAATCTAGACTCATTTAAATCTAATAATAATTATATTTTTATCATATCTATTATTACACCTTTGTTTGTTGTTATGGAATGATTTCCAAAATGAAATGTATTCAACTTTATAAAATTGTTTTCTTAGAAATTAATTTTTTGTATTAGTTTGATATTCAACTCATATCAGATTAATGAATCAATAACTTTATAAAATAGCTAAATAATTGCATTGTTTTCATTTTTGGAAAATAAATTGTTACAAATGCATCTTAGAAAATTGTTGATTTCAATTTTCAAGAATATCTGCATTGTTTAAACTTAATTTTTTTATTTTCAAAAATTCTTTAATAATTATTAAATTACAATATTCAATTTTGATTATAGTTATTATTTATACTGTATTTTTTATAATTCTTGTTCTTTATCATAATTTAATTTCAGCATTTCATTTGAATATTTAAAATTTCAATATTGCCATCTTTTATAAAATTTTAAATTAAAAAAAAAATAGTGTGTTAAACATTCACAGCTACTAATTCATATTCTAGCAGCAAGCAATTTAATTAAAAGAAATCAAGAGTCCAGGCTGCTTTTGTTACAGTAAACTGATATTTTTTTGATAGATTAATTTTAATAATTGTATAAAATTACTAAAGGTTCAGTCTTTCTATATTATTAAAGATATCAAACTTCAGATATATTTGCTTCTTAAGTAATCTGATAATGTATCAAAAAATTTTTTATTATTTATATTGAATTATATAACTGTATAATAGTTAATATTTCTTATATTTATGTATATTTCAGATTCATAAAGTCAAGAGAACTTACTACATTAATATAATATTGTGCTAATATTACAAAATGTATTCATATTCCAGTTTTATGTTTTTTGCAATAATAAATGTTTTTACTGTAAATGTTTGTCTTTTAAAAAATGAAGTACCATCACTCAGGAATAGCATTGTTTATGGTCCTGGATTACGGGCAGATTTTGTAGTTCCTGTCAGATATTTCTTTATTCAGCTTATTGCTGAAAATGGTAAGAAGTAAGTATATTTACTATCTTACTTCTCAAATGATAACTGTATATAAAATAATAATGAACATTTTAATGTCATGATTTTCTAATATTGTATGCTGATTAATTTTATATTTTAGATTAATAGTTATTATTAAAATTAAAATTATAGTATCCTACTATCCAAAAGACCAATTTTTCCATTTAAAATTTCTATTATTATGATAAATGTGAAATTTAGCTTTATTAACATCATACTGTATAGTAAATCCTTATTTAATATCACCTCATTTAATATTGTTTCACTATTGTTATTCTTCTTCTTGAGGTGCTGTCTCCTACTGGAGGTTGGCGACCACTCTGGAGAATTCCTTCCTATCGCTTCTTGTTCTGAACAACTGTTCAGTTGTGAGCAATTCTAAATTAATTACCGTATTACTTCGAATATTATTCAAATTTTTAAGATGTAAAATTTGGGTGCAGCTTAAATTCAAAATGAATATTCGGATTTTTAAGACGTAAAATTTGGGTGCGGCTTAAATTCAAAGCGACTAACATCTTATTTCTCCCGAGCTCCCACTCCCCAACGTTCTGGCTTTTACTTTAGTCTATGTATGCGCATAGTATTATGATCGTTGATTACAATTTATTCAGTAGCTTATTATGTATATTAGTACTCAATTTATTCAGTAGCTTATTATGTATATTAAAAATGTTTCTTATTTTTCAATACCTATTATAAAATCTTTTTTTTTTTAAAAATGTTTCTTATTTTTCAATACCTATTATAAAATCATTTTTATTTTTCAGCTTATTATGTATATTAGTACTATTTAAGTAAATAAAAATGTTTCTTATTTTTCAATACTTATTATAAATTTAAGTAAAAATGTTTCTTATTTTTCAATACCTATTATAAAATCTTTTTTTTTTTAAAAATGTTTCTTATTTTTCAATACCTATTATAAAATCATTTTTATTTTTCAGCTTATTATGTATATTAGTACCTATTTAAGTAAACAAAAATGTTTCTTATTTCAATACCTATTATAAAAATCATTTTTATTTTTCCAATTTTAAAATCCTACTGCGGCTTAAATTCGAGTGCGTCTTAAATTCGAAGTAATACGGTATTAAAAATTTAAAATTTTTAAAGTAAAGGAATGGAATGAAGTCTTATTTTCTTATGTTTTGTTGCATAAGAGACAGATTACTGAGTTGGAATCATAGTATTAGTTGTAGAAAACTGGGGTAATCACATTTTATATGAGCACTAATTCATATATATAATAATGTCTATGAGCATAGTACTAAACTATATTACAGTATGGCAAATTGGTTAAATTCTCTGCCTCGAAATGATTAGATTTTCCAAATTGAAGACCTAGAATCAAATTAGGGTCCCACTCATTGGAAAATTTATAAGGCGGCTCCAGACCCAGCTTGGGTTTATCCTCTTCCTGCTATCTGGTTGGCATCCACAGATACAGACAACATATGATAAGGGCTTGGAATGCACTGCAATTACAGTAATGAATGATTGAGAATTGGTGTTAAGAAAAACTAATTTCAGACATAACATGCAAATTCTAGGGTAACTTTTATTAGAAAAATTTTCTTTCCTATAAATTATGACATATAATAGTTATTTAACATTTTCCAATTAAAATTTGCAAAATTAAAACATTCTTTTCATTCCATTCTATTATTAAACAATATATTAATGATTAGATGGTAAAAATTGCCAAATAGTATCTCTTCTATATCATAAAGAAAGTACTCTAAAACATAACTTGGACTTATAACACTAAATCTATGGGGTCTGGTTTCAGTTAACATTGTTTCAATAAAAGCAGGGATTTTCAGGAACTAACTGTGACATTAAAAGAGGACCTACTATATAGATCTCATTTAAATATTCAAGATTTTCTTTCAAATTTTTTAATTGAATGGATAGCGTATATATATGATGAAAATTGACTCATTTAAATATTCAAGATTTTCTTTCAAATTTTTTAATTGAATGGATAGCGTATATATGTGATGAAAATTGGCAAATATTTTATAACTTAAACAGAATCATATTGATTAAACAGAATTTTCAATAAGATGCTTAATAAAGCAGAATTTATTTCTTCATTAACCCACTAATGACCAAGCCCATTTTAAACACAGGTGAGTGATTTGCCTAGATGGATCCACCTGTTTTAAAATCATGAAACAGAATTCAAGTCAATATAAAGTTATTCCCGAATCTAATAAATGCTCAGCTCTTTTGTATATAGCCTGGCAATGTTGCTTATACACTCAATACAAGTGCTTCCATCTAGGAAAAAATTTTGAAGTTTATATTTACTTATTTATTTTTTTGAAGACAAGCAAACCAGCACTGGTGTCATATTTCAATTTTTGTTTGTATAAGAGATCAGTGGTGGAACTGCCAGACTTTGCAATGCAAGGAGCCCAAATCTCTTTGTCTATATTTTCTTTACCTTTTTTAAATTAACAATAGTGGAACTGCCAGACTTTGCAATGCAAGGAGCCCAAATCTCTTTGTCTATATTTTCTTTAGAATTAAAATTAGAATTAATTTATTAATTGCAAAACAAAATACTCAAAATACATAAGCAAATAAGCATTTACCTTTTTTAAATTAACAATAACATAATACAATAAAAATTAAATGTACCATGAAAAGAGTGAAACATTCATTGAATCAGAGCAGTTCAGTGGTAGGAGCAGTAGACAAAAATATGGAAATAAAAGATGTGATTAGAGATTTTGCAAATTTAGAATCCACGAAGAAGAATTTTAAATATATATTCTTTTGATAATTTTCAATTGTGTTCTAAATGATGCAATTTTTTTTTTGTTATTTTCTAATAAAAATATCTAGATAAAAATTTTTTTAGAAAAGAAAAATACTTTTTAAAAAAAGTTACCCATTATTATCGATTGGCAAAGAATGTAAAATGGCATGAAATGCGCTACTCTATAAATCTAGGGACTCTAGTATTTGGTTTGATTTAACAAAATAATGCTGCATTTATCCAAATTAAATATTAAACTTGTGATTAGCAAAAATCTAATGTATTTAAACTTTAAAACACAAAAAATTATGTATTCCAATTTATACAATGTATTGTAACATTTTTATTTGGACTCATTTCAGCATTCATACAAGGAAATAAGTCTTATTCATTACAATGAAAGTTTGAGCATCTAAAATTAAATATAGTAATTTAAATGTTAAAATTTGATATTTAAATAATAGTATATAATAATCTGTAATATTAGTTTTTATATTATTTTAGAATATGAAGAAAGCATGTGTTTTTGTGTATTTATCTTAAACTTTAAATTATTTTTATATTTTAATAACAACACTTATTTATAAAGTGTTTGTTTTCAGTTTAACATCTTCACCATCTGGTCACTTAACTGTACAGGTGACTGGAAACAAGCAATCCTGCCAGATTTGGATGCAACTTTTAAATGTCAGAGATGGTAGTTTCATTGTTCGTTACAAATTGTATCAAACATGTGATGGTATTCTTATTGAAGTGAAATATAATGATAGGCATATTGCTCATTCACCTTATATTATAGAAGGTATATTAAATCTTTTCTTTTTAATTCATTTTAAAAAATATAATTAAATGAAAATTTCATTTTAATAATCAGGTGACATATATCATGAATTCTGCTACTGTCCAAAACTGTTTCCACAGTGGATTGAATCTCTAGAATGTCCAAGTTCATATTTCCAGATTGAGAAAGATTTGCAGCCATTCAAGGAACTTGATATAGATGAAATTCTTAAAAATGTTTTGAAGAGATTTAATAACCCAGGAGCATATAGTTTTTGCCATTATGCAGTTATCAATAATGAAGTAAAGAAAACTCTTCCTTAAATTTAGTTATTTTTGAAATCAAATTATTTTTTCCATTTTCAAATTCTAATGGCATTTTTAATTATTTTAAGATTTATCGGAAATGTTATGGACAATATGTTGGATTCAATATGTTCATGGATCAGATTTTGTTATCATTAGCAAGAAAGGTGAAATAATTTTTATGCAAAATTATTTTTCAAATATGCGTATTATTTATTTTTAAACATATTTTATTCTGTTATCACAAATTTTAAATTAAAAACAGCACATTTAGCAGTGAAATATCAAAATTCGAACTTTAATTAAATCAAAACGTTTTCAGTATTCTAGATACCATCATTAGTTGAAAGAACGAATAACAGAAAGAACCAAAGATTTTTGATTTAATTAAAGTTTGAATTTTGATATTTCACTGCTAAATGTGCTGTTTTAATTTAAAATTTGTGATTAGAAGATAAGCAGTTTTTTAATAATTTTCAATTTTTATTTATTCTGTTATTTTAATAAGATATGTTTCTTAATCTTTTGTTTTCTGATTGTGAAACAATAGTGCTGATATTCTTTTAGTTCATTATTTCAATGATTCTTATATTTGTCAATCAGTGAAATTACATGATGACTTATTAGCAATTCCAAACTTCAATACAATAAAAATACAAGCAGAATCTTCTCTTTTTATTGTTAAAAGTTATTCATTTACACTATAAAAATATACAGCTTTGAACAGATTTATACAAATAGAAATGATAAACTAAATTTAAAACAATAAAATACTACAAATGAAATAATTTTCTTGCAGTGCTGAGCTCAACTGTTTTGGAAAATGAAACAGATGTATTGATTTTCAGTAATAACAAAAACAAAAATTTCAATATGCTGAATCAAAAAATTAAATTTGATGAAATGATTTTTAAATTATTGTTACATTAAAATAATATGATTTAGAGAAGTTCTGACTTACAATGAGATTGCATTCAAAATTTTTTAATTGTAAATCAAACTATTGTAATTAAGAACATGAGTTATCATCTGTACAATACAATACTATATAAGTTAGATTCCCCAGTTTAAAATAAAATTAAAAATTAAAAAAGAATACAGTAATTTTGGATTAAACACTGTTTGTTTTTTACAACAAAGAAAATATACATCTCATTCCTGCAAACATTTAAAATGCAGATAAAAATAAGGAATAGTAAGTAAAAGCAAAAGTGAAATATAGTTGTATCTCATCTTTATGTTGTTAATTCCTTTCAAGACTCACAACGTAAGCTGAAAAAAGACTTAAATCAAATAAACTTTAGAATAGTAAGTAAAAGCAAAAGTGAAATATAGTTGTATCTCATCTTTATGTTGTTAATTCATTTCAAGACTCACAACGTAAGCTGAAAAAAGACTTAAGTCAAATAAACTTTAAAAAAAATGACTGAGATCCTTTAAAAATAATTCATAATGTTACTAATAACATTTTTAAGCTTTTAAATAATTTGATAAATTATTTTTCATATTTTAACATTTATTTTTATGTGATTTTGCACTTTTTGTTGGTTTTTATGTGGGTTTTTAAATTTTTATGAATTTTTAATATGTTTCCTGACTGACATAACATAAAGTTGCATAAACTAACATTAATGTTGGGTCTCACAGGTGTAAAATGCAGTATCAATATGCTGACATAAATGCATCACCCACAAAACATTGGGTATGCTGATTTTCAAACTGAAAACATACAATGAGATTGTATGCGACATAAATAAATGATATTGTTTAGCTATCAGCCAATTACTGTGAAGTCATTTGAAGTTAGCTGATTCAACATTAATAGCGAAACTCAAGAATTGTTTTATTGCTGATGGCTTCTTTCATAAATTTATGAATGGTTTTGCAGTCACAAAATTCAAAATCCAAAAGAACTATATGAATGCGTGACATATATCATTTCAGAGAACAATAAAGTTTCAACAACCAACTTATACCCTTATTGGATGAATGGTCAATGTACTCTTGTATGTGGTCTAGAAAGTTGAACAAAAGACAACTTCAGTGTATAGACATAGCATCTAGCCATACAGCATTAATACACTGGCATATTTACATTGCATTTTATGACTGTGAGACCCAGCCTTTAATAGATTTTTATTTTTCTTAATATTTTAACAAAAAAACCAATGTAAATTGAAATGACTTAAATCAAAGTATGATATATGTAATAAAATAAGCTCTACTTAGCAAGTTCTACATAAATTTATTGCAGTATAACGTTTTCGGAACTTGATATCACGTAGAATACTTTGATATCACTTTTCGGACTGCATATCAGTCCCTCTTCAGTACCGTTACACAGAATTTTATATTCTAAAATTGAAATGATAAAGAGCAAGTTGCTTTTCTACGTGATATCAAAGTATGATTATACATAATTACATTTGCATATAAAAATTAATAGTAAAAATTAAACATAATGGAAAATTAATTATTAAAATCATGTATACTATAATGTGTTCTCTGGTTGTGATTTTTCTACGTGATATCAAAGTATGATTATACATAATTACATTTGCATATAAAAATTAATAATAAAAATTAAACATAATGGAAAATTAATTATTAAAATCATATATACTATACTGTGTTCTCTGGTTGTGGTCTTGTACTATGTTCTCTCAGTTTTTGTAAGTGTTGCAATATCTGAAAAGCTTCCCCTATGAATGGGGATAGAATTCATTTATCATCTCACCTGTGTTGTAAGAAGCAACTAAAGAATGCCTTCTCTTTTTCACTGGTGACCTGCTACACTTCTTGTGGCAGGATCTGTTTCCTTTTTTTCTTGTGCTTTTCTATATTCTTCACTTCCTTCATTCTTCAAAGGGCAAACTCCTGAGTATGCCTGTTATCTTTTTAAATAAAATTAAATAACTGCAAAGCCCTCTGTAAAGTGTTTATAGTAAATACAGATCCAGAAAATTTCTTACTTCATATTTGTTCCTTGCCTACACCCAAGGAATAAACATGAAGTACTTTTACTGCCTTAAGTTTATCAGAATTTGTAAAGTGTTTATAGTAAATACAGATCCAGAAAATTTCTTACTTCATATTTGTTCCTTGCTTACACCCAAGGAATAAACATGAAGTACTTTTACTGCCTTAAGTTAATCAGAATCTATTTGAATCCCATATAATTACACCATATGTCCCAACAATTTTATGGTCCTTTGAAACTGAATATTTCCTAGGGTTCAATTTCAATTGGGCATTCCTGATACGACTGATTACCTCTTTCAAGTTTTTCTTATGGCTCTTGTAGGTCCTTCCTATAAGCCTATAACTTCATTCAGATAACCAGATAAATCTTCCAAGTAAGCCTCTTAGAAAAAATTCCATCAATTATTTGAAAGTAACAGAGGCATTATATAATCCGAAAGGCATCATGGAGAATTGATATAGCGCATTTCCTCTTGAAAGAGCCATCTTCTCCTTGTTTTCCAGACAAAGTGCAACTTGTGAATATTTACTCTTCAAATCAACTATAACTGAAAACTTAAATCTGAGGAGGAGAACCAGGTTGATTCTGACAAACTACTCAGTGTACAATCAATCCTAGGCATGGATAGTTATCCTTTTTGATGACATTATTGTCTCTTATAGTCCATGTAGAATTGAATAGTTTATCTTTCTTAGCCATAAGTACAATGGGAGATGACCAGGGCTTGCAGATTCTTCTTTAACATTTGATTTATCATTTTTAAGATTTCTCCCTTCTTAGCTAATGGTAGTCTTCTCATTTGTTTAATGGGCGGTAGTGCATCTCTGGTTCTATATGTTACTAGACTAAATTAGTTTAGGTGGTGATTTTTGTCATAAAAATTGAAAACATTGTATTCTTCTTTGATAAATTTCTTGGCTTCATCAAATTACTTTTCGGATAAATGTTTGTATGAGAAATTAAATTGTTTGACTGTCCTATCCTTTATAGTATTCTGTCATTTTCAGTGACATTTTTTTTTCTTATCTAGCAATCCATGTTACTGGTTCATAATTGCCGATAATATCCTCTTTTTTAATAGTTATGGTTGAAGTTTCCAGATTTGCAACCAACTTAGAAATTGTGTTCTCAGAATTTACCAAGGTTCGTTTCAGCATCATTTTAGTTGGAAATGCAGATTGTTGCTGTTATTTTTCACTAGTCCCTCACAGGATTCACTAGAATATCTTTCCAATATTGCAGGCAGAATGCCTTTTGCTGTTGGCTAGAATTTTTTACATCTTCTTTAGCTAACAATCTAATACAGCTTGGATAAATTATAGATTTTGAGAGGACAAACTCTTCATTGTCAATTTTTAAGGATTGGATTGATGTCCAAATTGAAACCATATTTGACCATGATATCTAAGCCCAAAATTGTATCATTGACTATTTTTCCATGAGTAATTTATGCTTTAAGTATTTGTCTTACAAGGGGAGGTCACAACCTCCATCCCACCAATTTTGATTGGCTTTAACATACAAGTTGGGAGCAATCGAAAAGTAACTCATGTAAAAGGATTTAAATCACTATGCCTTTGTTTTTAAATAAATCGAGGTCAAATGTCATGACGTTGGATTGGTTTTAGACGTAGGGGAATTGATAGATTGTTATGTTTTTTAACAAGCAAATTTTATTAATATATATATATATGGTTCACAAACTAATAGCTTTCGAAAAATCGAGGAATTAGTGATTGAAGCGTGCTGCTTATATACCTAAAAATTTGCAGCAATTTCAACCAAAGCACTGGCATAATGGTTAAGGCGCTTGCTGCTTCTTTGGTTTACTAATTCTTGATTTCTCAAAAACTATTAATTTGTGAACCTCATATATCTATATATTAATAAAATTTGCTTGTTTTTTAGCAATCTATTGATTCCCCTACATCTAAAATCGATCTGGCATCATGTTATTTGATCTCAATTTTTTAAAAAATGAAGGTGTAGTGACCTAAACCCTTTTACACGAGTTACTTTTTGATGGCCCCAACCTTATGTTAAAGCTGATCGAAATCGCTGAGATGGAGGTTGTGCCCCTTGTTAGCTGTAAATCAATATATACCTGTAGCTTCTCCTGTGGCAGTTTCCAAAACAACATTTTGAATAGGTTTCACAGTATCGTTTTCTATAACATCAGGCCACACTACTGAAGTTGTTGTTCCAGTAGCAATGTTAAATGTACATTTCTATCCCATTATACATTCTTCTATAAAAACTGTTACCATTTTTACATGTGTGTGATATAATAAGAGTCTTATTGGGCATAGCCAATCAGTAACCTCTTTCAGTGGCCAGTTTTCATTTTCCAACTAGTCAAACATGTTTATGTAGGTTCATCTGCAGTCAGTGATCATTGTAGTTCCTTCTCTTAAATGTGAGAGAATTTGGCTTGGAATGGATTCAAGAGTGACACTCACTTTTAACCTGTTGTGTCTGTCAACAATATATGCCACTCAAGATCAATTACCTTTAGTGATTACTGATAGCATATGTCACACATAACAGAAACAACTAATATAATTTGGCTGGTCCTAATGAGTTATTCCTTATTTTAAAAGGATTTTACAAAAATTAATATTGCTGATTTTTCTGAAAAATATTCAATATTTTTTTCTCCTTTCTCTATGTTCTAGATCACTATGTACATGATCTTCGGATTATAAGTTGAAATAAAGTTAATTACTGAAATTTTTTCAAAAATTAATTTTTTTTATAGGATAAACTATAAACCTGTAAAATTTAAAAAATATTATAGATAATATCAAAATTTTTCTTAACTCTATTAAAATAGGTAATAACTTTCCAAATACAGATTGCTTCACTTTTTTTGCCATCATTTCTTTTACTCTCTCTCATTTCTTTTCCTAAACAGAAGATTACGTTTCCATTCTTTTGCACTTTCAGCAATTGTCATTGGCTTTTTAACAAAATTATTCAATTTGCATACTTTGAATTCTGTATTTCCATGAATACTGATTAATTCTTCATGTGCTTGATTACTTCACTTTTTTTGCCATCATTTTTTTTACTGACTCTCTCTTATTTCTTTTCCCAAAGCCAATGACAATTGCTGAAAGTGCAAAAGAATGGAAACATAATCTTCTGTTTGAGAAAAGAAATAAGAGAGTACAATTAATTACCTTTCATCTTGTTAAGCAGGATAAAATTATCTTCACTAGTTCTTTTTTAACGTTAGGTTTATTGAGAATATAGTACTTTCGGCTCACTCAAGCCCTCTTCGGTATTCCAGATTATTCAACATAACATTAATAAGAACAATCATCGTTATTTACATATCTGTTATATTCAAATTCAAGATTATTCAACATAACATTAATAAGAACAATCATTGTTATTTACATATCTGTTATATTCTGAATTCGAATATAACAGATATGTAAATAACAATGATTGTTCTTATTAATGTTATGTTGAATAATCTGGAATACCGAAGAGGGCTTGAGTGAGCCGAAAGTACTATATTCTCAATAAATCTAACGTTAAAAAAGAACTAGTGAAGATAATTTTATCCTACTTAATGAGCTGAAAGGTAATTGTAGATAAAGAAAGAGCAGTATAATAAAATGACTGAAGGAAATAAGAAAGAGTCAGTAAAAGAAATGATGGCAAAAAAAGTGAAGCAATCTGTATCTGGAAAGTTATTACCTATACACTGAAATGAGTGAAAAATTTACATATGTTTGAAAATATTGTTTTCATTAACCAAGAAATATATCAATTTGTAATATACTTTCTTTTAAAATATTTACTAGGAATAAATCTATTAAAATAGACAATATTTTCTATTTTTTCTTTATTAAGCTTATCACTAATGGTTACAGTTCTGGCTTTGGGAATCTGTTGCAAAGCAATCTTCACAAATTTAAATGAAGAGCATACATTATTGTCTAATTACTTTCTTTAAACATGCCCACTGGAAGAGTGCTGCATCTATCATGAATTCTGCCAATAAATGTTTGAATGGTAAATTGTTGTTGTAATTCACATGGAATATTTGAATAGGAAAAATGAATTAAATGTTGTATTTTAGCTTTGAATTGTTGCAGGCTCTCATTCGATCTCTGTATGCTAGATTTAATTGTGTTTGATACAAAATTTGTAAATGTCTGCCAGCATAACAGATTTACTGCTTTGATCACTGTTTGATAATTGATTTGTTTTTGTTAGATAGTGTCTGTAATAGATAAAGAACTTGACACTATAAGAATCAGTGATGTGACTTTCTCGATGTAATTCCAACCATTAGCATTTGTGGCTACCTCAAATTGGGATTTGTATCTTTGTCAAGATATCTGACTATCATACGTTGGTGGTTTTATTTTGACATTACATCCATTATGTCTGATGGATTAGTTCGGGTTGCCATATTTGTATTAACATCTTTCTTCTATTTCATCTGTTTTATCCTTGAATTCATTTCTAAACTTTTCTCTTAATTTATCTCCTGTTGTTCTTCAGTCAGCATCTTCAAACTTTCTCATCATGTCTTAAATTTAGTATTGATCTGGAAAATAGGAATTAAAAGGAAAGACTATTTGATAAAGTTTTTCCTCTTTTTGTTCCTGGCATTTCATTACTCTTTCTTTTTCTTGTTCTTTTTGCTATTCTTTTCTTCTTTTTTTAAATCATGTTCTTTCTTCTATTCCACTTTTTCCTTTTTGCACCATTTCTTTTCATTCTTTTGTTCTTTGAACAAATTTATTATCATTTCCATCATCTGATCCATGTTTTCTTTGTCGTTTGTCTTATCTTTTTCATAGGGTGTTCAGAACGATTCTACAAGGGCAGGATATCCTAGAATTTTCATATAAATATTTGGGTTTTATGCTAATATATAATTCTATCACACTACTGATACCAATTAGTTTTAAGAATAAGTCCCAGTAGCAACTTATTGAGCACAAATAAAGATTTATTTATGCTTAACTTCACAGACACAGTGTACAGAACAGAAGAAACCAACTTTAGCACACTGTAAACCATTGTTTTACTTTAATGTCCTGGTCACAACTGACTTTTCAACTATTTCCCCAGGTGCTTCTGATTAAATAACAAATATGACTTGCCCAGTTAAAGGATTTGAAGATGCCATAACCAACTTTAGCACACTGTAAACCATTGTTTTACTTTAATGTCCTGGTCACAACTGACTCTTCAACTCTTTCCCCAGGTTCTTCTGATTAAATAACAACACATGGTGTTGACTTGCCCAGTTAAAGGATTTGAAGATGATCACAAGGATTTGAAGCTATATCACAATATCAAGAGAATATTGTAACATGGAATGACTATCATGAATGAAGAAAAGATTCTAATGTGCAGGAATGTTTTTCTAAATACCAAGTTCAGAATCATTGATACAATAATTTTTCATATTAATTTTAATGAAAACTAGACAGATAAAGAAGGCTTATAGGGAAAAAAGTTGATTCATTCAAAATACAGTGTTGAAGAATAATTTACAGTTAATATAGTATGAGAAAAATATAAGTAATCTATTATGGTTCAAACCAAACCTAAATTACAAAACTGATACTTTTCTATTTTGGACATATTGCAAATAAAAATTCATTAGAAAAACAATAATGATAGAAAAAGAATCATCATAAAAAAGATGATCCTAATATGATAAGGATTAATTCAATAAAAAAAATCTTATAAATGAATAAGTGCTCAGCAAGAGAATAATAGGGATTTTTGAAGGTTGTAATCATCCTAAATAAGAAACAGTTTAATAATACTTCTAAGCACCAATATCAATAAGCATCTCACATCACTCTCATCTGAATAAATACACACACTGTGTACACATATACATAAACAAATAAACATAAAATATACAAATGGTTTCACTCATATGAACACTTCATGTTCATATGAGTGAAACCACTTGTATATTTTATTTTATTGAAGTTTTAAATTTGTAAATAGTAGGATTTTGATTTGTAAATTTGTTTAGTATTATATGTTTATAATATTTAATATCTTTGTATATTATTATTTAAATACAGTGCTATGCTATAAAATATATCTTTAGATAAAAAATGAAACTTTTGATCCTCTTGGTTCAAATTAAGCCTTTGACTTTCATTTCTTACATTTATGTAATGAACAATTTTGTGAATTAATTATTTGTTATTTTGATGAATTTATACAGTTTAGTGCTATGTATTATGTTTAACTTTTCAAATATCCATCTTTAGCTATAAGATTTGTGTTTATAGATGATATATTGTCTAGTGACTAAACATTTTGAGAAAAAACAAAATAAAGTAAATATCATACCATATCTTCAGATTCAAAATCTCTTGGAAGACTAATTATATATTAGTTCTTATTATGTTTTAAGATTTGTTATTTTAAAAATGCTATTATAATTTTCTAATCATCAATCTCATAATATATCTAACCTTAATTGAATGTTAATTCAGAATCTTGCTTGTATATTTATAATAAATTTATTTACATGGATACAATTTATTTTTATAATATTTTTACTTGTATATATATCTTATGTAAAGTATGTTTTTAATTCTTTTGATTCAAGATTATCATTACTAAATATGGATTTTAAAATAATGGAATTAGGATATATATATCTTATGTAAAGTATGTTTTTAATTCTTTTGATTCAAGATTATCATTTCTAAATATGGATTTTAAAATAATGGAATTAGGAGAAAATAATTCCATTATTTTCTCCTAATTTTTCAGTTTTATAATTGATAATTCATTTATGTTCAGCATTTTCTTTTTCTCTTTTTCAGTTAATTTTACCAGATGTAGAGTTCATTATTAATTTAGGAGATTGGCCTTTAGAAGATAAATTTGAAAAACCTCTTCCAATATTTTCCTGGTGTGGTTCAGACAAAACAAAAGATATTGTTATGCCTACATATGATTTAACAGAATCTACATTAGAAATGATGGGCAGGTTAGATTTGTTTTTTAATAAATGAAAATATGTTAATTTTAAATTAAATTTTTTTATGGTTATATTTTAGGGTTATGTTGGATATATTATCCATTTATGGCAATTGTGAATATTCTTGGGAAAATAAGACTGAAATGGGTTTTTGGAGAGGTCGTGATAGCCGCCAAGAGCGACTTGAATTGATTACTCTCTCTCGTAAATATCCAGATTTAATCAATGCATCGCTGACTAATTTTTTTTTTTTTCGTGATGAAGAGCAGAGATATGGTCCAAAAGTGAAACCTGTTTCCTTTTTCCATTTTTTTAAGGTAAATATTTTTTTACTATGCTAAAAATGTAAAAGTTATTTTGTAAACTAATATCATGGAAAATATTTTTTATTTTAATTAAATTTTTTGAACTGAAACAATAAGTTTGAATAGCAGGATGTGACATACATAAGAGATATGCAACTACTATTATCCCAAAATAACATGAGATACACAGCTACTACCACCCCAAAATAATGAGCCAACATCTGCACTCACACTACCATACAATATTTCTAGCGTGAGGACTACCACACACTAGTTTTGTGCCAGAAAACTTAGCACAAAACTAAAATGAGTTAGTTTCTTGATTCCATATTTATTATAAATTATTGGGCCGCATAAAATGATGCCTAATAATTTATAATAAACTAAGGAATGATAAAACCAAATATAATGAAGAGAAAAGAACTGTATTTCGATTTTCAACAAAAAGACCTAGAGAGAAGAGAAGATTACATTGGCATCACAAGCAGAAATCTAGAAGACTGCTAACATAATTGTGAAATTATATTAGGTAAAATTAACATTGCTCTTGCACCCCAAGCATATGAGTATGACTTAGTAATTGATTGGAATAACACCAAAATTCCAAAGAAATGTAATTCTATACAAGAAGGCCATTTTATCACAGCCTTAATGATCACAGAAAGATCAAACAAATATAATTAATGATAATCTGGGTAACCAATTACTGAATGCATGGCTGCTCACTAATAGTTTATAAATACATATCATGCAATGTTCATACTCTATTCGTTATGTGCTTATTATTTAATTAGTTACTCTATATATATACTATTATATTAGACAATAATTATATTATTACAAAATATAAAAATTATATGTAAAATATTTTTGTAATCAACTCCTCCTATTATTATGTATAATTATGTCATGTTAAATTTAAACTATTCTGTTCTATAATTCCATTGTTCTTTGTAAGTTTGTTTTGATGATTTTTTGCTGATGATGACCAAAACATGGTCAATAACGTTTCAAATTGAATATAATTAAACATATTTCTCCTACTTGTTGCTATATTTATTTTCTCTTTGTGAGGAAGTTAACTTGGACCTGTCCTATTTTTATTTTATTATGCACTCTATTATTTATTTATCGTTATTTTCCTAT
This sequence comes from Olivierus martensii, assembly GCA_000484575.1. NCBI lineage: Eukaryota > Metazoa > Arthropoda > Arachnida > Scorpiones > Buthidae > Olivierus > Olivierus martensii. The sequence continues at coordinate 8,359 of AYEL01088768.1, read as the reverse complement.
ATACTAACGTATTATATTTTAGTTTAAAAGTTAACTTACTTCCCACGTTCTCCGCCTCCGTCGTTGGCAATCACGTGATACGGGATCGGCGCCCGTACCCGGAAGAGCTATCCCGGTTAATAATGTCTTATCTACATAATAATTGCCACTGAACTGATATGTGAAAATAAGAATGATCCGTATCGGTATTTTTGTTCGATATATAAATTAATTGTAAAGATAATGACATAAATGAAATACTCTGTAAACTAATAACTTTGAACTTGTTACGTATAAGTATGTAAATGAGCGAGTGCGGCGGTCACTCGAGAATCGTATAAAAAAGACGACGCAATCGACAAGCATTAGAGGTGCTGAATTTCCAGACGTGGAATTGGTGAAGTTGACAATTGAATTTCTTGTAGGGATCGACTATTGATTGAAGTTTGTATCGGAAGTGGAGGTATTAGAATTTAAGTAGTATTTAAGGTTTGTTTCTTGTGAAATTTTGATATTTGAATTGGATTAAATAAGTTTTGTGGTTTATTTCATTGTGCTTTATTAAAGTTTAAATAAAGCTTTTATTAACACTTTTGTAAGTGTTTTGAGTCTAATAAATTTATATTTTCTTATTATCTAACTTGTTTGAGAATTTCTTTAATTTATTAGTATAAGTTCTAACATCGTTTTTTTTTGTTGTTCGTTTTACTGTTAACACTTAATCGGTACTTTCAGTGTAAGTTCCGATATTTAGTTTCGTTTCGTCAGTTCGACGTTACTGTGTGTTAGATTATTTTGTAGTATTAAGTTAGAACTTAGTTAAAGACCTGAGCTCAGGCAGAACTCTGGAATTTGCAGAGTCGCTAACCGTTAGGCTTAGCTAGTATTGACAGTCGTTCTAAAGTGCGACTTTGCATCTTAAGTTTGAATATTTTCATTTAATAGAAGAAATATAATATCTTGATATTAATGTTCTTTCTTATTCTTATTATAGTACTTTCTCTTATTCAAATATCTATAGGAATGATTTTATGTTGACTTTTGTAATTGTTGTTTTTCACATTCTCATGATTTTTAAATAAAATAATTGTTAAATCTCTAGTATGTATATATATGTATTTGTATTGTACCAATTATGCAATAATTTGTTCAATACAATTACTGCATAATTCAGTAATTCTTACATTTATAAGAAAGCATAATTCTTACTTACATAGTGTACAAATAAACTTCCACTTGTATAACCAGTAAATTTATAAATAAGCCTTATTCAAAGTGGATTCCAAAACGTTGTATTCTAATTGTTTTTTGTGTAAACAGCCTTATTCAAAGTGGAAAAAGATAATTTTATTGTAGAAGTACTTTCGACTTCAAGAAGTCATCATCAGCTTTACACAAAAAACAATTAGAATTCAACATTTTGGAATCTAATGATTCCAAAATGTTGATTCTAATTGAATTCTAAATGATGGTACTTCTACAATAAAATTATCTTTTTCCACTTTGAATAAGGCTTATTTATAAATTTACTCTTAATTACATACTTTATATAGATTCAAGTCAACATTCAAAAATAAGCAAAGATGATGTTATATAAATGTATCATATGCTATCAGTTCATATGAGTCACATCTTAATTATGCATATACAGAATGACATACCTTTACCTTTATTTAAAACAATAAGGGAATATGAGTAGATTGGATTTAATCTGTTGTAGAATGGATGCCAAAAATGAGAAGAAATGTAGGAAAGAATGAAAGAATCCTACTAAGATAATTGTGATAGATTATTATTTGACTAAAGAATATCCCAACTTGCAAACTCTTACGAACATGTGAGTTAGACAGTAGGGAAAGAATTCATCTGCCTTCTAATCCACATTTCATAAGAGATCTGAAACAGTAATTAGACAACATATCATTGGTAGCATATCAAAGAATTTGGAGGCCCAATTTCCCATTCACTCAATCTCACTCCTACTAATGGTTATTTGTGGATCACATAGACTATATCATTTGTGACAGCAAGCTTAATGTGCAGGACAGACTATAGAAAATTTTTTATTTTTTTTTTGTCAACAGATGATGCCACTTTCCACTCAGTAAGAGTACTAAGTGGCAGGGCGAAACAAGCCCTTCCACAGGCTGCTCTCCCCTGTGGAGGGGTCACCCGGATTGTGGAGGACGGGGATCGATGGGCCGGGCCCGGACCCCATGATAAATATTTTCAAGGGGTGGGACCCGAGATTCGAACCGGGTCTTCTAGAGTGGAAAGCCGAAGCGTTTCCATGCGGCCAATCCGGCTCAGATGACAATATGCAACATACTTAACATCTTTCATCAATTCAAAAATTCTGGCATAAGAGGGTTTATATATATCTTGACTGTAATTGGTCACTTTGAAAATCTCTTATTAACTGTGTGTAACTGACCAGAAGCTATTCACAACAGATACACTTTTGATCTATAATTATACAATGGATGATTGGTTAACGAACAAATCGGATAACGAACACTTTCGCGGAAGATTTATGTTCAGATAACGAACACTTCACAGAACAAACTGTGGGACCCATGGACTGATGGAATGACAGGTTGGCCGGATGGCCGCGTGATAGAGCTGTGGCTTATCATCCTGGAGAATCTGGGTCCCACTCCTCCAATTTTTCAGGAGGGGTCCGGGCCCGGCCTGTTGATCCTCATCCTCCAACCATCTGGTTGACCCCATCATGGTGTTGGCCAGCCCACTCCTTCAATTTTTCAGGAGGGGTCCGGACCCGGCCTGTTGATCCTCATCCTCCAACCATCCGGTTGACCCCATCATGGTGTTGGCCAACCTGTGATGAGCGCTATAAGTGGCCGCCGCCAGATAAAAATATCTCTTGAGGATATGGCAGCTTAACTAACCTAACAGAATGACAGGCTTAGGTCTTGCGCGTTTATGGACTTATGAGTAAGGATGAGGGAACAGTAGTTTTACCTGATTAAAATGAATTCGGAAAATTTTAAAAAGACTTTTAACAAAATCATTGTATAAAAATACAATGGCGCGTTTATGGACTTATGAGTAAGGATGAGGGAACAGTAGTTTTACCCGATTAAAATGAATTCGGAAAATTTTAAAAAGACTTTTAATGAAATCATTGTATAAAAATACAATTATTTCGTTAAAAATCTGAAATATTGAAAATATATACTTATAAATACTTACATTTCGAAGCAAATAAACTTAAAACAAATGAAAGATTTATTAAAGATGGCAAAAGAGAGATTTTACAATATTTTGGTGTTAGAATGGCACCCATACCAGGTTCAGGTAAATAGGCTTGGGGCTACAACTACAATGCTATTAAGAACAACAATCCTGAAGAAGAGAGAAAAGCAATCGAAACTGGACAGATTCCTTATCGGAAAATAAACATAATAGATGAAAATGCAACACTATGTATGTATATATTACTGTTATTACATATAAATAAACATAGTAAGAAATTATATAATTTTTATTTATGTTTTTTTGAGTTTCCAGAACAAATTAATTAATTATTTCATTAAAACCTATGGTAAATCGATGATCGGTTAACGAACAATTCGGATAACGAATATTGTCTTGGGGTAAATCGATGATCGGTTAACAAACAATTCGGATAACAAACATTGTCGTGGAACGGATTATGTTCGTTAACCGATCACCCACTGTATTATGTTATTTGTCTAGTTTTTTTTTATTCTTGCTATTTGCCATATCTCTCTATTGAAGAAGTAACAACTGTATATTTATATGACTTTTTTGTGTAGAATACAATTATTCAACTTCTTTAATACTTCTATTTAAATAAGTAATACTTATTTTAAATAAAAGTATTACATTATTTAAATAGAAGTAAATCACCTTCAATCAGGGTTGTAGAGTCAGAGTTGGAGTCGGGAGTCGGAATTTTAAACTGTTAGAAGTGAGAGTTTGAGTCAGACCTTACAAATTTTAGGGAGTTGGATTTTTTAAAAGGTGGAGTCTGAGTTAGATCATTTGCCATCCAATTCTGCAATCCTGCCTGCAATAGTAAAACATTCTATCTGATACATTATTCAAAATTTGTCACTGTTTATAGAAATTTTCGCATGTATAAAATATTATTTTCTAAAAATTTCTTCTTTCTAATGCAAAAAAAAAATATTTTTATACAATAATTTGTTGGTTTTTAATGAATTTTTACTTTAATTCAATTCCACTTTATCAAAATTATGTAAGCAAAGTAGTATATTCAGGCAGCTATAAATCTTTTTCTGAAGTCAAAACAAATGTACTTCCTTCTTTTTTTATGGCAGAGGAGCAATTATTATTAGTTGAGGTGAATCAAGACTATTAGGAAGAATTAAAAGAATGGAAATGGAAGTGAACAAGGGTAATAAATATGATTTTTGAGAATAGTGAAAATAAATTTTCATTTCATCCTATATAATTCTGATAAATCTTTTCCTATATTAATATCTAATCTATCTGTTTACATTTGTTTTTAGAATTATATTTACTTAGAAAGTAAATTATCTTTCCATCTCTGGAAAATTGTTACTTGTTAGAAATACTGTTAAAATGATTCATACTTTGGTAATAAAAACTTTACTATCAAATCTAGTAAACCCGTTGCAGCTACGGTAGCAATAAAAAATATATATCGGTGATCGATGAGTGATTTTATAATTTAATTTCAAAAATTAATCTATGAATAGATTAATTATGAGTAATTCCAGAATTTTCTGTTGAATTTAATTAAATACTCCACTGGCATTAAAGTTTTTCGCCAGAGACTGAGAGAATCGCCGGGGAAAAATTTACGTGGGCTCCAAGTAATTTTAGTGTTATAAGGTTGAGGCAGTTTGTTATTCCCGTTCGGACTCTAATTTACAATACTATCTTTCTATGACTAATTTGCGCATAAAAACAAATTGTGGGCTGATATGGACCCCTCATGAATCCCAAGCTGGGAAATTTGTTGGGGCAATTTATTATTCCCGTTCGGACTTTAATTTTTAATACCCTCTTTCTACGGCCAGTTGGCCGGTAAAAACAAATTGTGGGCTGATATGTAATCCCTTGTGAATCCCGAGCCTGGAAATTTTACTCCAACATCGCTCTCCTCTCTCGGCTCTGTTTTCTCTGCTCGTTTGAAAATGTATTTGCCTCGAGAGACACTGCCATGTATCCCACTTAATCTTTCTTGACGTCATTAGACATTTTGATCGTTGGCAAATGACCATACGGTTTAAAAACAGAAAAGTTGTTTTGCTTGCTCAAAAGTGTGATCTCAGTACATGGCGATTCTAAAGCAATGTATTAAGCTAATATAAAAGATTTCTGTGAAATAATGTAAAATTATCATCCGGCAGATATTGTACTGATGACATAAATAGACTGAAAATATTTATTTCATTTTTATGTCTGAATCTGTCAAGTAATAAATATAATCAAATATTTTTGTAATGTGTAAGTGTAGAAAAATAACAGCGAGGCTTTTGATTTTATCCCACTTAATCTTTTTTGACGTCATTAGACATTTTGACTGTTGGCAAATGACCGTACAGTTTAAAACAGAAAAGTTGTTTTGCTTACTCAAAAGTGTGATCTCAATACATGGCGATTAAAGCCATGCAATTAAGCTAATATGAAAGATTTCTGTGAAATAATGTAAAATTATCATCTAGCAGATATTGTGATGTCATAAATATGACTGAAAATATTTATTTCATTTTTTTGTCTGAATCTGTCAAGTAATAAATATAATCAAATATTTTTGTAATGTGTAAGTATATGAAAATAACAGCGAGGCCTTTGAGAGTATTTACAAATAAAAATATAATCTATCTGGGTTTGAAATCTTCTTGCACCCAATTTATTTTTATATTTTTCTTGTCTATTACGCATTTTATTTGCCTGTTTATTACTATCCATTAGTCTTAGCAATGATCAATGTATGCGTGGTATTGTTGTTGCTCGGAGAAAGATGATGGCCTATAGTCTTCGTGAGAATTTCTACAAATACAACTCTAATTTTGACATGTGATTTCAGATTGGTATGTTGACTAATCAGAATGACACGTTGAAAAATTTTATAATGAATTTATTTCGTCTACAAGGTTATGTCACCCACGCAGATTGAATGGAATATCTACTTAGGATGAACTCACTCATACCACAGCAAAACCATACCATGACCACAAAACTGTGGTCGATTTGTGGACGATTGTGAATTATAATTATATTAATATGTCGGCTAGATGGCCAAGTGGTAACGCTGTCTGCATGCATGCAGAAGGACCCGGGTTCGCATCCCGGATTTTTTCTGGGTACTGGGCCCGGCCCGGTGACCTAGATGGCCAAGTGGTAACGCTGTCTGCATGCATGCAGAAGGACCCGGGTTCGCATCCCAGATTTTTTCTGGGTACTGGGCCTGGCCCGGTGATCCCTGTCCTTACCCCCTCCATGGGTGTGGATGCAATCCATGGTTGGAACTGGCTCTGCTCCCTTAGTAACCTCCCTGATTCAAAAAGGTGCGTAAAAAAATTATATTAATATTGAAATGCATAATCTAATTCACACGGACCACTAACTGAAGTCTGTTTCAACAGCTGTCGCAACGCGTAGTTTATATGAGTTAGATTATGCATTTCTATATTAATATAATTATAATTCATGACCATCCACAAACCCACCACAGTTTTATGATCGTGGTGTAGTTCTGCTGTGGTATGTGTAAGTTCAGCTTAAACTGATTTAATATAAGTTATTCACTTATTAAATGGAACTTTCCTGACATCATTAAACTGATAGTATAGGTTAGAAAGAGAAAATTCAGTTGTTTTCTTGCGTGATGTGACAATATGTCGGACTTAAAGCCATATATTACTATAGGTATAATTGCAATGATTGTAATGCTAACAAAAGTACGAAACGAAAGAGACAACCTGTAGGTCAAAGTTCATAAAAAAATCAGACGTGAAATTGGTACTGTTTCCGAAATATACATATCTTTTTATATGAATCTTAAACACAACCGAACCAATGACTGTGCAATAAATTATGTGTCAGTGGAATGGATTGTTAACTATAAACAATAGTCATTATTATAACAAGCTATCTCAAACATATAATCGATTTGACTCCTGTTTTTTTGTGATTGTTGACTTATAGATTGACCTCTTTCGCTTGATACTACTTTTACTGGACTTTACAAAATTAATATTGTACCATATCATGGCTCAAATTCATCTTGCAGGCAAGTTATTTTTGTGTCTGTTACCATTGTTGTTTTATTACTGTTCTTTAGTCTAACTGATGATCAATCTACACTTGCTTATTTGTCATTCGGAGAAATGATCGTTGGCGTAGTGTGTCCATTGCAAATGTTTTCACTAATAGAACTGCCTAATTTTGACACGTGACTGTAGATCTGGGGTGGGCAATTATTTTCTGCCGAGGGCTGGATAAGCAATTTTCAGGATGAAGCGGGCCATATAAAAATTGAAATTTACCTAATTTAACCTTACGGCACCATTATGTAATTATATAGAATGAAATAATTGATGATAACATTAGCTAATCTATTAATAATTAATAAAACTACTTTGACACAAAATGACTACTCACATTCAAGCAAGACTGATTCTTACACAAATATATTCCTCTCACCATCACATCAAGAATAATGGTTGCACCAATTTATCTGCACACGTTCTTGTCAATCTGACTATCGTGTGTAAATAATGGTTGTGCCAATTTATCTGCACACATTCTTGTCAATCTCACTATCGTGTGTAACCACTTTTGTGATACTTACCAATTTATCTGCACACATTCTTGTCAATCTCACTATCGTGTGTAACCACTTTTGCGATACTTACACAAAGAATATATTCATGTATCAATATTATTTTTAAAATATACTTTTCTTGTATTATTTTCTTAATTTTTGTTTGTATGCAGAGTTCAAAAGCATCCCTTGAAACTATTTTTCCATTAGAAACATTAGAAAATAATTCGTCCTACGAATTAATAAATTCTGATAATTTTCTTTAAAAACATAAGTATTTTATCAAACTGATTGATTTTTAACCTATCACAACAGGCACACCAACATATTACATCAGAATGCTACAAAATATTAGCTACGTACGTAATTAATTTTGTAAAAACAAATTCACAATTTAATGTATATGGCAAAATTTACTATGTTTATGGTTAATTATATCATCAAAATTTGGAGTAACTCGGTAGTGTACTGTACACTAGGGAGAATATCCATTATTTTACACTACAGAGTATCCATTATTTTATTTTTTCTTATCGAGTAGAATTTTACAAATGTGGGCCTTGGAACTGTAAT